>MU602720.1:59872-73821 GCA_025201865.1 Ramicandelaber brevisporus | reverse complement strand
GAGAGAATGTTGTGCTTGGAGATGGCGATTAACCAGGAACAGGCACGGATGCATAGCCCTGGTCAATCCAGGAACCAGCGCGCATCAAATACCGCTGGCAGTGTGGCGAGCCCCGTGCCAAAATTGAGCCCGCCACTTTTTTTACCACCCGTCAGGGGTAGGTGTGGCTGGTGTGCACCGGTTTGCTCGCGTCTGAAAAGGGGAGTATCGCTGTCGTGTCTCACTCTCTTGAAATTGTTTGCTGACATATGCAAGTCGCTCGAGTTGGTTGAAGTCACGCGACTACTCTCTCCTCCTCCTTCTGTTAAGTGATTGTTAAAAGTGACTGTGATTGCGTGAATATATGGAAAATGTGCGCAATTATCACCAGAAACGAGACTTTGACTTGTGTTTGCAAATGTCCCGCTGTGTAGAGATGATTGTATTGCACAGAACTCGGTCTTGGCAGGCAAACCAGTTCAAGGCGTATTCGAGCACACATCAAACAACATTATCCTGCCGTATAGATGTTGGTATCTTCCTTAACTGGTGCAATCGACAGACAAGGGTGTCTCCTTTGATGCAAATTGACTCATGTTCAATTAATGATTTATGGGCTGTAAATGAGAACTTGATGATCGACACAAGCGAAATCCACAGTGTGCTGATATATCTTTGCAGATACACTGATCACCGCTGATCACCATGCACTGACTCTTCATGTCAACCATGTTAAGGATGCAGTTTCAGACGAGACGGAACGTTTGGCTCCAATATTGGCATCTGACATTGTGAGAACAGCGTATTCACGTTTTTGTATCAATGACGATGACGTAGCTGTGTATCCGAGTCTTAGTCTTTTACTTCTCATGGACGACCCCGATGGATCTACTGAACAGCCTTATGTGTTTGCAGGTTTCATCCCAGCTCGATAGTCAGTTCTCAAGGACTTTCACCTGTGTCTATGCGCCTAAATACTCGTTTGTATCAAGCACTCTGCTGAACACTCCTGGTTCACTGTAACAACGCTCATGCTTGAAAAGTGCGAAGGGAGTCTGTTCCTTGAGCACACGGCTCCTCGCCTGCCGAGTCTGACCGTATTGAAATTGCATTTTAAAAAGCGAACACCGTGGTTCGTATTAAGTAATACCAAGTTTCTTCCAGAATAATCATAATTCAGACTTTAATCAAACCTGCTGATCATGATTTGATAATAATGACAAGAGTGGTCTACTCAATCATTGACACACACACTCATAATACGACCAATGTAAAGGGTTGACTTGAGCACAGAACGAAACCCCCTTTTCAGACGCGAGCAAACCGGTGCACACCAGCCACACCTACCCCTGACGGGTGGTAAAAAAAAAAGTGGCGGGCTCAATTTTGGCACGGGGCTCGCCACACTGCCAGCGGTATTTGATGCGCGCTGGTTCCTGGATTGACCAGGGCTATGCATCCGTGCCTGTTCCTGGTTAATCGCCATCTCCAAGCACAACATTCTCTCTCCACATACACACGCGCTCATACACGCACATACACGCACGCACGCACACACGCAATGGCTCGCCTGAACGTTCTCTTCGCTGCGCTGGCTCTGCTGGGCGGCGTGATGGCCGCACCGGCTGAAGATGCCATGGCTTCGGCATCAGCAGCGTCGACAAGCTTGGCTCCTGCAACGGTCTCCACCCCAGCTGCCCCGCTGGTCACCACGTCAATTGCACCCGCCGAGGTGTCGCCGCTTCTGCCAGCCCCAGCCACAACTTCGGCTGCAACCGCCGCGACTGCAACTGCTGCGACTCCAAGCAAGGATGCTGCAGCGGCTGCCACCACGCCATCGGCACTTGCTCCGGCCACTGCATCTGAGATGCCTGCGGCTGCCACATCCTCGATGGCGCCAGCTGCGCTTACATCGTCACTGGCTCCGGCTGCACTGACCTCATCCGTCGAGCCAGCTGCCACCACAAGCGTTGCAGCACCTGCAGGTATCTCGTCCAGCCCATCGCAGGCTCCAGCTGCTGCAACCACCTCAATGGCTCCGGCCGACACGACGCCATCGGTGATTGCTCCGGCCACCGTTTCGCCAGCCGCCATCACAACGAGCCATGCACCCGCTGCCACCACGCCGGCACCGTCGCCCGAGGCGGCCACTCCAAGCGTCGCTGCCAAGAAGGAACCACGCACTGCTGCACCTCAGGCTGACGCGCCGGCCGGCTATTACGCCAAGCCTGAGCCACCGAAGCCAGAACCGCCAAAGCCAGAGCCCAAGCCGGAACCCAAGCCCGAGCCGCCAAAGCCCGAGCCTGCCCCTGGTTACTCAAAGCCCGAGCCAAAGCCCGAGCCAAAGCCTGAACCAAAGCCTGAACCAAAGCCAGAGCCCAAGCCAGAGCCAGCACCAGGATATTACAAGCCCGAGCCCAAGCCGGAACCCAAGCCGGAACCCAAGCCTGAACCGCCAAAGCCAGAGCCGCCAAAGCCCGAGCCAAAGCCATATCCACCAGCAGAGCCAAAGCCATACCCACCAGCAGAGCCAAAGCCCGAACCGCCAAAGCCTGAGCCAAAGCCTGAGCCACCCAAGCCTGAGCCGACGGCCAGTGCCGGCTACTCGGGATCGAAGAGACATCTCTACCAGTTCTACTAAACACACTCTGTAGCGCGCCGCGAGAGCTGGCTCTCCCGTGCCTGTATACTATAGCATTCTCTATCTCTATCTCTATCTCTATCTCTTCATCTCATTTCAAATAGCTCTATCTTTCTGTTTACGTCGTGCCTAGTTGAGCTTCTTTGCCATCAGGTAGTGCGGGTAGTCTTCCTCAATGTACGTCTTGTCCTCGCCGTGCACAGCAAATCCATTTGCGATATCCCCAGCACCATTGGATGACTCTTGTAGCCTCCTCTGTCGACGCCTTAATGACCAATTTTATTTTTTTGTCGACGGCGCCATCTATCTGTTGACTGTGGACATTCGGATGTAGCCAGTCTTTCATCGCGGCTTCATTTTCGTCACTCTTTTCGGCGGTGTGCCTCCTTTTTCCCTCCTCTTTTTTTCATCCATCCACTCGTGGCACCACGTATTTGCAATAACATTAACAGTAAAGACCACGCGTTGTTGCTGTTCTTCATACACACTGCAAATAATAAGAGCGCTGAGCTGGCATATTCCATATCATTCCACTCTTCTGCTGCTGTCTACCTGCGTACTCGTGCCCCTACTGGTTTTGCGTCCAATCAAATACCATCGACAAAAACCTTCGCGGTAATTTCCGAGCCCTTTGTATCTTCTGATAGTAGCCTCGTTGTTGAACTCTTGCTCCCTCTCTGCCCAGCTCGCAACTCCTCAATCCTCTAATCTCGTCCTCTCTCCTCCGCTTTCTCCCACCGCCTGCAGCTAGCGTTTCCTACCAGCCACTTTGATTTTTTTTTAATTCTGCCTACCGCTGCCCACCTTCCTGCTGAGCGAGTGCATACACCGAGCCAACTTTGTTTGAGCGATTGTGAAGTGGAGTGAAGTGAAGTGAAGTGAAGTGGGGGTGCGTCAGTGCGTTTCATATCCAGCTACTTGTTCCACTATCGAACCTAATTCCGATAATGTCGTCTCAGCGCAATACTGTCAGCGCTGGTGCTGGTGCTGGAGCTCCACATCAGAGGCAGCAAAAACAGCAACAGCAGCAGCAAAGACCACGGTCGATGTTCAACGGATCTATTGTTCACCGCATCGTGCGAGTTGCCGCCCGCAGCCCGATTGAGACGATTACCGCGTGCCTCGTTATGGTTGCCCTTTCTGTCTTTTTGACTTGGAATGGTCTCAAAGACTCTGCCGTTTTCAAGAAGGTGTTCCTGGGCTCTCCTCCAACCCACGTGTATGCCAATTCAACCGTTGGTGGCGTGACAAGTGGTAACCTCACATACTGGTCATTGCCTACTGCTGATATCAAGAGCGATTTCTCCCACTCTTCGTCATCCGATGCTGCAGCAGCAGCTGCTGCAGGTGAGATGCAACAGGTGATTGTTCACTCAGTCACTTTCAAGGTGGATCGAAAGCGTCCTGGTTACATTGAGGATGGCAAAGGTTTGGTCAACGTTGATGAGCTCAGCGCTATTGCGTTTGCCCATTCCCAGATTATGAACAAGTTCACTGCTGGTTCTGATGGCAACAAGTTTGGTCTTTCTGATGTTTGCGTTGAGGATACTGCCGCCAATGCTCAGCTGACTCCAGATTCATCCAAGTCTGAGAAGTGCCTTGTTCTGACTCCATTTGTGCGCAATGATGTTGAGTCTGTTGGCGTCGACTCTCTGCGCTCACCATCTGAGCTTCGTGCCCTTGGTCTAGTTACAGGTGAGGTGTCGAACAGGAAGAAGGACCGCTTGACTGGTGCCCAATCTCTGACACTGCGTTACGTCCTCAAAGCATCATCTAAAGATGAGCGCGCTCGCGTTGCTCAATGGCAAGCTGCCGTTGACTCTGGACTGAACAATTTCACTTCAGCTCGCCACCCATGGCTGGACAACCCCGAGGGCTTGCCATGGATTGTGGTTGTTGCCGTCAACCTTGTTCTCAAGATTTCCGAGCTCATTGACAAGAACCACAAGCTCGAGGTTCTCGTTGTGGCGCTCGCCTACGTCATGATGCTGCTGACATTCACTCAGCTGTTCTCCAACATGCGCCGTATGGGCTCACAGATTACATTGGCCATGTCTGCCCTGGCATCCAGTGCCTATGCCTTCTTCCTTGCGCTATGCACGGCTCAGCTTCTTGGCATTGATGTCAACTTTGCTCTGCTCTCTGAGGCTCTGCCATTCCTTGGTGTTACCATTGGTGTCGATAAGCCATATTATCTCACCAAGGCTGTGTTGTTCTCTGCTGCTCCTGTCAATACTGGTTCTGCCGGTGCCGCTGCTGCTACTCCAGACTCTGGCAATCGTCGCTCTGGCTCTGTTGGCGAGTATGGATTGGATGCTACCGCGTCGTCGGCCTTTAGTGGATCTGTCCCGCCACCACGCGTTCAGCAGCAAGTTGTATCTGGAGTTGAGCAAGCCAAGGACATTATTCTCCGCGACTATCTGTTTGAGATTGCGGTTCTGTCATGCGGAGCATTCATTCCAGGATTGGATCAGTTTTGCAAAATTGCTGCGCTGATTCTGATTTACGACTGCATCATGCTGTTTACATTCTACACTGCTGCGCTTACCCTCAAGTTGGAGACTGTTCGTGTTCGCGAGCTCCGCCGCGTTTCTCGTAGCCGCTCTGGTACATCTGCCAAGCTGCTGACTAACTCTCTGATTGCTGACTCCACCAGCCCTGCCAACTACCGCCGCATTACTTTGCAGGCTCTGAGTGACACTGATATTGCACGTCAGCGTCAGCAATCTGACTCACCAACTGTTACTCGCCTCAAGCTGTTGATTATATTTGGATTCCTTGCACTCAATCTGTTCAGCCTCGGTACCTCCTTCCGTAATAGTCAATCAAGTGCTACAACTCAAGACATTGGTCCAGTTGGTCCATACTCCAACACTACCACCATCACTACCACCATCACTACCACTACCTCTGATTTAGATGCTGGCCTGCTTGGACTCATCTTCAGCAACTGGGGAACTAGCCAGGCTCTTGCTGTGAAGATTGCTCCATCAAAGCAGCTCTTTACTACACCATCTCCAACCGGCTGGTTTGCTGGATCAGCATTATCACTCAACCACATCAGCTCTGCGTCTGCTCTCCTTGTTGTTGGAATGGTTATCTCCATCACTCTTAATCTGTACTTGGTTTCCAACTGGTCAGCTAAGCAAGCTACTGTATCCACTGCCTCCACTGCCGGCACTCAATCAGGTGCTCAACCTACAATTGCCGCTCCAGTTGTTGCCTCCGCCGCCGCAGTCGTGAAGGCCGATTTAGTTGGCAACTCATTGATTGGTGCGAAGCCACTTACTGCAGCCAATGCCGTGTCTCCATCTACTGCGTCCATTGCTGTCAAGTCCGTCAATGCCGCAGCTGCAGCTAAGCAGAGCGAGCTTATCAAGGCAACTCCCGACAGCGTCATTGCCGGCGCCACTGCTAAGCTTGAGAAGGTTACTGTGACTGATTCAAAGATGGATAATGGTCTCGATGATATGCTGGCTATTGTGAAGAAGGGACCATCGTTCGCAGCAGAGGTTTCCGATGACGATATTATTAGTTTGGCTAAGAATGGCAAGATCCCTGGATATGCACTTGAAAAGACATTGGGCGATTTGACCCGCGCAGTCAAGGTCAGAAGAGCTTTAATTGCCAATGTCAGAGACAGCTTGCTTCCATACGAAGGATATGACTATAGTAAAGTGCTTGGACAATGCTGTGAGAATGTAATTGGATACATGCCATTGCCTGTTGGAGTTGCTGGTCCAGTTAGAATTGATGGAGAGATACTGCATGTGCCAATGGCTACAACAGAAGGTGTTCTTGTTGCATCAACATCACGTGGTTGTAAGGCAATCTCAGCATCGGCCAACCCAATGGGAGCCGTCACTGTTTTGACCAGAGATGGAATGACTCGTGGCCCAGTTGTACAGTTCCCATCGCTGTCCATGGCTAATGAATGCAGAGAGTGGTTGGAAGATGAGACTCCTCTGACTGGTGGATACTACTTGATCAAAGAAGCGTTTGACTCAACATCACGATTTGCTAGATTGCAGAAGCTCAAGGTGGCCATTGCAGGCAGATTGGTGTTCATTCGATTTGCTACCAGAACAGGCGATGCAATGGGAATGAATATGATTTCAAAGGGAACTGAAAAGTCACTTGCATTGTTACAGGACAGATTCCCTGAAATGCAAATTATAGCAGTAAGTGGCAACTATTGCACTGACAAGAAGCCAGCAGCCATCAATTGGATCGAAGGTCGCGGCAAATCGGTGATTGCTGAGGCTGTAATTCCTGGCAGAATTGTCGAGTCAGTCTTGAAGACTACAGTGTCTGCTTTGTGTGAGTTGAACGTAGCCAAGAATCTGATTGGATCAGCCATGGCTGGAAGCGTTGGTGGATTCAATGCGCATGCTGCCAATATTGTCACTGCCATCTACATTGCATGCGGTCAAGATCCTGCTCAGAACGTGGAATCCTCAAACTGCATGACATTGATGGAGCCTGTCAACAATGGCCAAGATTTACACATCTCGTGCACCATGCCTTCCATTGAAGTCGGCACAATTGGCGGCGGAACTACCCTCCCTGCCCAATCTGCCTGTCTGGACATGCTCGGTGTTCGTGGTGCCAATGCCGAGACTCCAGGTGCTAACGCTCAGCGCCTCGCTCGCATCATCTGTGCAACTGTCATGGCTGGTGAGCTATCACTTTGCTCTGCTCTGGCTGCTGGCCATCTTGTCAACAGCCACATGAAGTTCAACAGAGCGCCAACCAATGTCTCCATTGTTCCTACTAACAACTCCACTAACTAACCAATTCCCTAAAATAACTCCCTAAAATAACTCCCGTTTTCAGCTCTAGTATTCATCGCGTATTTTTATTTTTTTAATTGAAGAAAACGTAGCAT
Organism: Ramicandelaber brevisporus; assembly: GCA_025201865.1. NCBI lineage: Eukaryota > Fungi > Kickxellomycota > Ramicandelaberales > Ramicandelaberaceae > Ramicandelaber > Ramicandelaber brevisporus. The sequence goes on along the minus strand of MU602720.1, from coordinate 66,313 downwards.
TGTCATGAAGATACTCATCGTCGAATACGTCGATTACACACAGACGCATACAAACACACAAACACACGCGCTCACCCAAGTTAGAGTTCTCGAGAATTTGCAAGCAAAATAAAAAAAAACAATAATAATAAACACCAGCAACAGATGCAGCGATCTGCAGCGAACATGCTTAGACTGTGGCGCAGATCAGTGCCCAGAGCGCCTACAGCAATACTGCAGGTACCACGATCATACTCAACAGTACCTCCGGCGCCAACACCACAGTCCAAAGCTCCTCCAGTCACTTTTGATCGCAAGCGTCTTCGAGAGCTTGGTCTTCGCTACTTCTTGTGGAGTGCATTGCTGACAATGTCGCTGAATCTGTATTGGCAAAGAACGCGCCTGACTGAGCTGGAAGAACGAGGACCAGCTACAACTCATTTGTTGGAGACACGCAGAGCAGAGTTGGAGAAGATGCTGAACAAGTTGGAGCAAACCGATGCTATCACAGAGACCATGAAGAAAGAGGCAAAGGAGCTCCTTGTTAGGCCAATCACGAAAGTCAACATTGATGATGAACAGGATGAGCACAAAGAACATACCGCAACAGCAGCAACAACAGCAGTAACAACACCGAAGGAACCGGCTGCCCAATCAACACCAAGTGAGCAGCAAACAGACGCTAAGTCCGACGCAGACGCTCCCAAGAAGAAGCGTATCATCTTCTAAGTGCTCGTTGATATGTTAACGCCTTATAAATACACACCCTATCTTTGACCTTCTCGTTTGGTCTTTTTTCAATGGACGTTTGTACTGGACACCCGTTCCACCGAGATCAACAGCCAGTCATATTCTACTGTGGCTTTTCAATACACTGTCGTTGCTGCCAGTAAACAAGAATGTTAACCTGTCGCATGCGTGCATCGCGGAAGCCCCCCTTTTTATAGAGAGACCCTCGACAGACAGTCTCACACTCATTCGCACTTACACTCGCACACTTCAACCTGTTGGCAGCTCTACCTCTGACAACCTTCTCTTCTCTACCTGCACCTTCAGCATCTTTTTTTTGCACTATCAAAGCATCCTACAGCATATCCTTGCACCTTAGCATATTGCACATTTCATCCAACCAATCCCTCGCATCACAGCAACGATGGCTCGTGGTCCAGGCAGTGTTTGGACTGCGATATCGGCCATCTTGATGGCGATTCTCTTCCTTTCAGCTCTCGTAGTTGAAGCGCTGCCAGAACCCCGTGGCAAAGGCAAAGGCGGCGGTGGTGGCTCTCCACCAGCTCCAAAGGCTCCACCACCTAAAGCCGCTGCCCCGAAGCCAGCTCCAGCTCCAAAGCCGGCTCCACCACCGAAACGCGCAGCTCCAGCACCAGCTCCACCGAAGCGTGCAGCTCCACCACCAGCACCAAAGCCAGCTCCACCACCAAAACGCGCAGCCCCGAAGCCAGCTCCACCGCCGAAGCGCGCAGCTCCAAAGCCAAAGCCAGCCCCGAAGCCAGCTCCACCGCCGAAGCGCGCAGCCCCGGTTCCAAAGCCAGCTCCTAAGCCAAAGCCAGCTCCAGTAAAGAAGCCTGCACCAAAGAAACAGAAGCCTGCGGCTCAGAAGCCAAAGTCGAATCCGTCGAAACCGCCTGCTAGATCGCCGCCGAAGCCAAAGGCACCGAAGGCACCAGCGCAACGACCAGCTCAGAAGCCTCAGAAACAGCCGAAGCCACAGCAGCAGCAGCGGCCAAAGCCCAATGGAGCCGCCTCCAAGCCCAAGCAGCAGAAGCCCAGTCAGCAGCCAAAGCTTAACAAGCCGCAGAAGCAGCAGCAACAGCAGCCAAAGTCTCGTGTAACTACTCCACAGCCAAAGCCTCGTGCAGCGACTCCAAAGCCAAGGCAGCAGCAGAAGCCAAAGTCCAATGGAACCGCCTCCAAGCCAAAGCAGCAGCCAAAGTTTAATGGAGCCACATCCAAGCCTAAGCAACAGCAGAAGCAGAAGCAGCCGAAGCAGCAGCCAAAGTCACAGCCAAAGCCCAATGGAGCCGTTTCCAAACCCAAGCAGCAACCAAAGCCACAGAAGCCAAGGCTTAACTTTCCTCAGAAGCAACAGCAGCGGCCCAAGCAGCAGCCAAAGTCACAACAGTCAAAGCCTCGTGGAGCGACTCCAAAGCCAAAGCAGCAGCAGCAGAAACCCAGACAGCAGCAACCAAAGCCTCGTGCAACGACTCCAAAGCCAAAGTCTCGTACATTGACTACAAAGTTGGGCATGCAGCCAAAGCTCAACAAGCCAAAGCAGCAACAGCAGAAGCAACAGAACAAGCAGCCGAAACCGCAGCAGCAGCAGAAGCCTCGTGCAGCTACTCCAAAGCCAAGGCAGCAGCAGAAGCCGAGTATGCAGCCAAAGCTCAACAAGCCACAGAAGCCCAGACAGCAGCAGCAGCAGAAGAAGTCGCCAGTAACACCCAAGACACGCAAGACTACACCGGGTTCAAACGCCGTCACCAAGCCAAAGACACCACCGAAGGCTAAGCCAGCTATTAATCCGCGTCTCGTTGGTCGTCCAAAGCCCGGCATCCTTGGTGGCAGCACAAACTCGCGTCCGTTCAAGCCTGCTGGCAAGCCCAAGTTCACGCCAAAGACTCCACTGGCATCTGGTCCAAAGTCACCTCGCGCTCCATTTGCACCTGGACTAAAGAGCGGCCGTGGCATTGGCATTGGCACTCCGAAGCGTGGAGGCATGGGCTCTGCTACTCGGCCCAAGAAGCCAGCTGTTGGTAAAGGGCCAATTCCACCGGCACGCTCAATTGGTGGCAAGCTTGGTCTCAGTACTAAAGGCCCAGCAAAGGCGAATCGCTCGTTGAAGCCAGCGGTTGGCAAGCCTGGAGGTCCTCGTCCATTGATTCCTTCACTGACTGGCAAGCGTACTGGCACCATTCCCAAGAGTGGTCCTCGTTCGGTTGGCGTGAAGCCAGGCAAGTCTCGCGCTCCATCTCTCAGCCTTGGTGGTCGCAAGACTCCGCCATTTGGTGGCTTGAACCGCATCAAGTCATCTCCAATGTCGCCGAAGCGTGCTCCGCTGCTCAATGGATTCGGCAACAAGACTCCATTGCGTCTGCCAGGTTCACCTCTCGGTCTTCGCCCCAAGGGTAGCAATGGTCGTGTCCCGGGTAAGCCATCGCTTCCATTCGGCAAGGGCATCCTGCCGCCGTCTGCCCGCAACATCAAAGGCCGTCCATCCATCAAGAGCAGTCTGCTTGGCAAGCCGAGTCTCCCAGCTGCTCGTGGTGCCAACAAGCGCTTGAATGTTCCTGGTATTCCTCGCCGTATGACTGGATCTCCAAAGAGCATCTTGGGTGGCAACAAGCTAGGTGGTACTCGTCCGCGCGCTGGACCGCTGAAGAAGGCTGGAACGGGCAGCTCACTCATGAACAGCCTCAAGCGCAACACTGGTAAGCGTCCTGGCACTGGCTTGTTTGGTGGCTTGGGCAGCACTAAACGAAATGGTCCAAACAAAATGTCCGGCCTGCCCAAGTCTCGTGGTGGTCGTCCAAAGACTGGTCCAACCAAGCCACGCAATCTGTTTGGCGGCAATGGTCGCGGCTCCATCGGTAAAGGCGGTCTGCCCAAGTCTCGCGGTGGTCGTCCGAAGATTGGTCCACGCACAGCTGGCCCACGCACAGCTGGCCCATCCAAAATGCGAGGTCTGTTTGGCGGCAATGGTCGCGGCTCCATCGGTAAAGGCGGTCTGCCGAAGTCTCGCGGTGGTCGTCCAAAGACTGGCCCAACCAAATCACGCAATCTGTTTGGTGGCAGTGGCAAGAATGGTCCGCGCAAGTCACGCAATCCATCTGGTCGCAACATTGGCAAGAGTGGTCCACGCAAGTCAAGCAATCTGTTTGGTGGCATGTTTGGTAAAGGCTCCCGTGCTGCTCCACGAAGCAGGTCTGGTCGTCCAGCCACAAAGGGCCGCAACGTGCTTGGCAAAGGTGGTAACCGCACCCCGAATCGCCAGCGTGGCCGTGGTCGTGGCATCCAGCTTCCGCGCAGTTCTGCCAATCGTGGCCAGCGCAAGGGCGGTCGTTCCCCAGCAACGCGTGGTCTTGGTGGTAAACGTAATCGCAACCTTGGTTCGCGCGGCACGCGTGGTGGACCACGCTCACAGCGCGGCTTGGGCGGTCAGAATAAACGCGGAGTGGGTCAGCGTGGCGTTCGTGGTGCTGGTGGCCGTAACAAGAATGGCGCTCGTAGCACTGGCCGTGGCACTAGTCGTAGCACTAGTCGTGGCACTCGTCGTAGTACTGGTCGTAGCACTGGTCGTGGCGCTCGTAGCACTGGCCGTAGCGCTGGCCGTGGCACTAATCGTGATACTGGCCGTGGCACTCGTCGTGGTGGTCGTGGTAGTCGTGGCGCTCGTGGCGCTCGTGGCACTAGTCGTAGTGGTCGTGGTGGCCGTGGCATTGGTCGCAATGGCAAAGGTAGTCGCAGTGGACGTAATGGACCTGGTGGACGCAACGGACGTAACAGACCTGGTGGGCGACGTGGCGGCAAAGGTAGCCGCGGTGGTAAGGGCGTTCGTGGCGGCAAAGGAAGTAGAGGTGGCCGCGGTGGCAAGGGTGCTCGTGGTGGCAAAGGAGGTCGAAGCAGCCGTGGTGGCAAGGGCGGCAAAGGCGGCAAAGGAGGTCGTGGCAAGGGCAAGAACGGCAAGGGCAAGAACGGCAAAGGAAAGAATGGCAAAGGAAAGAACGGCCGCTCACTTGCTGGTTCTCCGGATGCGGATGCTGGCGGCGGCGGTGGCGGCGGCGGTGATGTTCCTGATGCTGGCGCCGATATGTCAGCTCCATCAGACTTTGCTGGTGGCTCTGAGCCTGAATCTGCTCCAATGGATGCTCCTCCTTCTGACGCTGGTCCAGCCCCAGACTTTGCCGGTGGCTCTGAACCTGCCGACTCCATGGATGCTCCTCCTCCTGATGTTGGGCCTGCCCCAGAGGATGCTGGCATGCCACCAATGCCCGAGTCTGTTCCAGAAGATTTTGGTATGCCCGAGTCTGCTCCGGTGGACATGGCTCCTCCAGTTGAAGCTGGCCCTGCTCCATCAGACTTTGCTGGTGGCTCTGAACCTGAATCTGCTCCAATGGACATGGCTCCTCCAGCTGATGTTGGCCCAGCTCCAGAAGATGCTGGCATGCCACCAATGCCCGAATCTGCTCCAATGGACATGGCTCCTGAAGTTGATGCTGGCCCTGCCCCAGAAGATGCTGGGCCAATTGATATGCCAGCAATGCCCGATGTTGGCCCCGAGCCTGAATCCGCACCGATGGACGCACCGATGCCTGAGGATGTGAGTGCACCAGGTCCGGTAGATGCTGGTCCACCGCCGATGGATGAAGCTGCTGCGCCTGCTCCAGAATCTACTCCAATGGACATGCCACCACCCGATGCAGGCCCTGGTCCCGAACCGGCATCGATGGATGTGGCACCAGCTCCGGATGGTGATTTACCTCCGATTGCAGAGGCTGAGCCAATGCCTGAGCCTGCCATGGAAGCTCCTCCTCCAATGGATGCGCCAATGGATGCGCCAATGGATGCGCCAATGCCGGATGTCGGTCCTGCTCCAGAGCCATCTGAGCCTCCAATGCCGGAATCTGCTCCTGTCAGCCCAGAACCGATGCCTGACTTTAGCCCAGCTGTCGAGCCGGTCGATATCCCACCAGTGGCCGAAGCTGACCCAATGTCGTTCCCTGAACCTGCTGCTCAGCTCCCAGAACCAGCCTGGCAGACTCCAGGTCCAGAACCAGATGCCATGACTGCTGCTGTTGAGCCGCCAATGGTTAACGAAGCTGTACCTGAACCTGCACCGTTCCCAGACACGACACCCGAATCATTTGCTCCAGATATGTCAGCGCCGGGTCCAGAATCGTTCCCAATGGATCAACCACCCGTTGATTTCTAAACCTTCCCTTTTGCATTTATCTCATCATTTACTCACTTGATTCGCATTACTCAACTTTTTTGTTTCACTTTACTTCACACCTGCATCTTTCTTTCTCACACATCTGCATATTTCACCCTTTACCATCATTTCTTTCTTCGCTTACTCTATCTTCATTTTTCAATCTTTATTTGGCCAGAAAAGCAAAGAAAGTACTAAAGTCAAACATACACGGGTGGGCCGTTTTTATGTAAAATCTTCTATCCTACAGGATTTCCAGAATTGTTTACGCAATCACATGCACTTTACGTAAAAAAAAAGCACTGGCGTGGTTGGGTGTTGTCTTTAACGTAAAAAAAGCATGTGTCATGCTGGCCGTGAACAATTATGCGTATTATTAGAATTGCGAACGACACTCGCAGCGACGATCCTACACACAAGCGGCAAGCCGCACTACAAACGTCTTTTAATCGAATAGAAAGTTAAAAAGACATCAAAAAGTTAAGTATTAGAGCCAGCACTGTTGGCGATATTTA
>MU602720.1:11090-59862 GCA_025201865.1 Ramicandelaber brevisporus | reverse complement strand
CGTAACAGACCTGGTGGGCGACGTGGCGGCAAAGGTAGCCGCGGTGGTAAGGGCGTTCGTGGCGGCAAAGGAAGTAGAGGTGGCCGCGGTGGCAAGGGTGCTCGTGGTGGCAAAGGAGGTCGAAGCAGCCGTGGTGGCAAGGGCGGCAAAGGCGGCAAAGGAGGTCGTGGCAAGGGCAAGAACGGCAAGGGCAAGAACGGCAAAGGAAAGAATGGCAAAGGAAAGAACGGCCGCTCACTTGCTGGTTCTCCGGATGCGGATGCTGGCGGCGGCGGTGGCGGCGGCGGTGATGTTCCTGATGCTGGCGCCGATATGTCAGCTCCATCAGACTTTGCTGGTGGCTCTGAGCCTGAATCTGCTCCAATGGATGCTCCTCCTTCTGACGCTGGTCCAGCCCCAGACTTTGCCGGTGGCTCTGAACCTGCCGACTCCATGGATGCTCCTCCTCCTGATGTTGGGCCTGCCCCAGAGGATGCTGGCATGCCACCAATGCCCGAGTCTGTTCCAGAAGATTTTGGTATGCCCGAGTCTGCTCCGGTGGACATGGCTCCTCCAGTTGAAGCTGGCCCTGCTCCATCAGACTTTGCTGGTGGCTCTGAACCTGAATCTGCTCCAATGGACATGGCTCCTCCAGCTGATGTTGGCCCAGCTCCAGAAGATGCTGGCATGCCACCAATGCCCGAATCTGCTCCAATGGACATGGCTCCTGAAGTTGATGCTGGCCCTGCCCCAGAAGATGCTGGGCCAATTGATATGCCAGCAATGCCCGATGTTGGCCCCGAGCCTGAATCCGCACCGATGGACGCACCGATGCCTGAGGATGTGAGTGCACCAGGTCCGGTAGATGCTGGTCCACCGCCGATGGATGAAGCTGCTGCGCCTGCTCCAGAATCTACTCCAATGGACATGCCACCACCCGATGCAGGCCCTGGTCCCGAACCGGCATCGATGGATGTGGCACCAGCTCCGGATGGTGATTTACCTCCGATTGCAGAGGCTGAGCCAATGCCTGAGCCTGCCATGGAAGCTCCTCCTCCAATGGATGCGCCAATGGATGCGCCAATGGATGCGCCAATGCCGGATGTCGGTCCTGCTCCAGAGCCATCTGAGCCTCCAATGCCGGAATCTGCTCCTGTCAGCCCAGAACCGATGCCTGACTTTAGCCCAGCTGTCGAGCCGGTCGATATCCCACCAGTGGCCGAAGCTGACCCAATGTCGTTCCCTGAACCTGCTGCTCAGCTCCCAGAACCAGCCTGGCAGACTCCAGGTCCAGAACCAGATGCCATGACTGCTGCTGTTGAGCCGCCAATGGTTAACGAAGCTGTACCTGAACCTGCACCGTTCCCAGACACGACACCCGAATCATTTGCTCCAGATATGTCAGCGCCGGGTCCAGAATCGTTCCCAATGGATCAACCACCCGTTGATTTCTAAACCTTCCCTTTTGCATTTATCTCATCATTTACTCACTTGATTCGCATTACTCAACTTTTTTGTTTCACTTTACTTCACACCTGCATCTTTCTTTCTCACACATCTGCATATTTCACCCTTTACCATCATTTCTTTCTTCGCTTACTCTATCTTCATTTTTCAATCTTTATTTGGCCAGAAAAGCAAAGAAAGTACTAAAGTCAAACATACACGGGTGGGCCGTTTTTACGTAAAATCTTCTATCCTACAGGATTTCCAGAATTGTTTACGCAATCACATGCACTTTACGTAAAAAAAAAAGCACTGGCGTGGTTGGGTGTTGTCTTTAACGTAAAAAAGCATGTGTCATGCTGGCCGTGAACAATTATGCGTATTATTAGAATTGCGAACGACACTCGCAGCGACGATCCTACACACAAGCGGCAAGCCGCACTACAAACGTCTTTTAATCGAATAGAAAGTTAAAAAGACATCAAAAAGTTAAGTATTAGAGCCAGCACTGTTGGCGATATTTAAAAGAACATTACGACGTGCATCCTCACATTCAATACTGGCCTTGATGCTTTTGATTCGAGCATTGTTTGCGGCTAGTTTGAAAGTTCTATGGTTGAAATTCCTTCGGTTTTCAGCATTAAGCTTTCCATGTGGCAAACTCGCAACTAAACTAGCAAGCTGACTGGTGGCAAAATCATTGGATAGCTGCAACCGAGTCACAACCTCCTGTCGCTCTCTGTTGGAGGCAATGATGTCATTAGCGAGCTCCTGAGTGTTACCACTTTGCTGTATCTTCTCTCTGGCTGCGTTTCTGCGAGCCGTGCGATTGGCATTGAGTTTAGCCAGCTGCTCAGAGTTTGGTCTGACCTTTGGACTGCGTATGAACTCGGAGCGACCCAGCTGCATGTAACTATCGAATGACTCACCAGCTGCCTTCTTGTGTTGAATGTTACAGATGATCGTTAGCGTGTTTCTGAGTATATTGAAGGCTGCTGAGGTGTCTCGATTGAAGTGTAATTTGCATTCCAGGCAGTATCGGTAACGAGAACTAAGCTTCTTTTGACTCTTAGAAGCACGCTGCGATGTCAATGAGGTTGCAGTGCCAGTGTGCTCGACGTCAGCTGTGACGTGTTGTGTGTAAGTACCAGTCGCGGCCGGCACTGTCACGGAAGAGCACATGAAGCAGAGCAGTGATGATCTAAACTCTGGCGAGTAAAAGATTGGGATATTGTCAGCGAGTAAGCGTGTCAATGCTGGAGTACTGTGTGAACCATCAAATGCATCGCCAATAGCAACTACAATCTTGCTGTTGGGTGGGAACTGGTCGTAGATATAGCGAGCCAGTTCGCTGCCAACTGTGTGTCTGTTGACGTTCAAAACATCATTGAAACGAGCAACCAGTGCCGAATTCAGACGGAGAGCACGACAGTTTCTAATTGCTGTACTCAGACGTTGAGAGTTGTTTGATAAGACTGGTTGCTGTGTCAATAACGCGAGATTGGCAGTGTCTTTCCAATCTGGTACAAGCTTCAGAAAGTCAACAAAAGAGTCCACAATTCGATGTAAGATGGCGCGTTCGTCACTCTGCTGTTCTGATGAGGATGACAATGATGATTGAGTTGGTAGAAGTTCAACCAATGTCTGGCGGAACTCGCTGTTCATTATATATCCATCAATCAGATTGCTAACCAAACTGCTGCGTTGCTCAGTGCCTGGACCAGAATTGAGCAGAGGCTGAATAATGTCATCTGGAAAATCAACAAACAAGTGATGCAGCGCAGCCCACATATTCTGCATCTGGGTTTCTGAGTAGTTGCCAACTGCAGTTCTTCCGCTTTTGGCGTATAATGAGTCAATCATTAACCGATTTATGCAGAATCGAGAGCGGAACTGAAGTGCATTAGCCAATTCACCCAGCAAGTTACCAATCTGTCGTGGTTTTTCACCATCAATAGGAACAAACTTCATCTTCTTCAGCACCAGTTCGACTGCAGCCATGTAGATATCGAGTAACTCCGGCTGGTTGATGTGTGCTGCAACAAACTCGCCAGGACGCTTGACACCAGCATCGCAGGCAAGAATGAATGGACCTTTGATGGTGACATCATGAGTTGAATCATGCTCGATACGGCCACGATGATGAAGGTTGTGCTGTTGAATGCGCACACCACGCTTCATATTGGTGCCAAGTACATGATTGCCGAAGTGAATCACCCAGTAACGAATTGACGCGGCAAGCTGTGGCCAGCAGCGCGTGCACCTTGGCAAATGGCGCCAGTTCGAAACTATTTGGCTATATACCAGCCGAGCCATCTCCTCACGTCCTTCACTGAGTTTCTGACGTTGCTCAGAATTCAACACAGCCATGACTGGATCATCCATAATATCTGTTGGCAAAGATGGACCACTTGCGCCAAGTGCCTGTGCGAGAGGTGCGCGAGCTGCTTCCAAACGTGTCATTGTTGGTAGTGGCTGATGATATTTAATTGGCGCCTTCATTGTGATGTCAACACCAGGCACTTCAACCTGTGCTCGATAGTAAGCGCTGCCGGGAATGACAACGACAGACGTGACCTTTTCCTTGCCGACATAGAGAGTCTGGTTGGCAATAGTCACTTTGTTGGCTGCACTGCTGTCTGTTGCCATCTCTAATCTCGAAAAAAAAAAAAACAAAGAGAAAGAAAGTAGTAGGCAGAGTCGATATAGAGAGAGGAAAAGAGTAAACAACAAAAGAGAGAGAGCTGCAGGCGCGACGAACGACACGGACGCGCGCGCCGAAACAGCGACGAACGATACTGCTAGAGGCGATGTTCGACCAAAGGAGGTTCGCCACTCTGCGTAGAAAAGAGAACGCGCACACGCAAACACTCTGTAGCCGGGCTGGGTCCACGAGCGAACGACACGTAACAAATTATCCACGCAATGATTTTCACTCTACCCCCAACTCCATTGTGAGTCGAAGACTCAACCTTCCAACCATCTTCTATCGACCGTTGTCGAAGCCTATCAGCCAAACAGAGCAAACACTCCTTTGGCTTTCGCATCTTAATTGCTCTTTCTCAAAGGAGTCTTTCTCTCCTCTCTATCAACAAACTCGCCAACCAGCGAATCGAGTATCAGCCGTGTTTCGTTCCTGAGTGCTACTACTGCTGTACCTTGAGTGTATAATAAGGCAGCCATCTCACCCAGCACAACTACCATCCTTTCCCGTGTCTGTTTGTTTCTGTGTCTCATCCCCTCCCTCCCTCTTCGTCCTTCTGCTTTGTCCCTGAACCGCACCGTCTCTTTCCCACTCGCACCTCTTCCCCCTTCCCTCTGCACCGCACGTGTGTGCTCGTGCCTTCTGGTCGCGCCACCGTCGTTTGCACCTCGACCCTTCAAGACAACCACCTTCCCTGTCGGTCTGCTCGTCCGTTTCCTGCAGCTGCTGCTTCCGTCGTCTACGCCACCTCGGTCCTCACTTCGCGTAGACACCCTTCTCGCCGGCCGTTCCCTCCTCTTCGCCGGTCCACGCTTGGTTGCTTCTTGTCGCTCGTGCCGCCTCTTTCAAGGCGGTTTGGTCACCCCAATTGCTGATTTAGCACAACTCTGCCTGCATCCGCTCGGTTCTGCGGTCTACTCGCCTGGTCGCACCTTCCGTCGTCGATGCTCGCTACTCCCCCCCCCGATATACAATGCAACGTACAAGGGCTCTCGGCTTAATGTCTGCTTCGTGCAGACAACTGGTCTAATCCGGACAAGGCCTAATGTGACGATCCGGTCTAACCTGGTCATCTGGTCGTGATTAGAGCGGTGGCCATTGCTCTCCAAGTGCTTATATCAACTCGGTGTGGAATGCTTTTACGTAAAAATCCCCTGTCATACAAGTCTTCCTAAATTTTTCGTGGGGGCGGCCCACCCGTGTAGTAATGATAATGGTAATGATAATGATGATAATGACGATAATAATTAAAAGTTAAAGAGCTTGGGATTTATCGTCGTCATCAAGTAAGAATGAAGAGGCAATTCTACCACCGTTGCTGTCGTTCCCACTGCGACGCTGCTCAGTCATATCACTCTCCATAATATCCAGTCAATTACACAAACGCTTGTCGCCATCTACCGGGATGTTAGGCACTCTGTGTACTCTTCTGGATCCATTGGCAGCTTTGCTGGTCTGAAATGAGCTGCCAATTTCTCTTGCTCAAACAAGCGTGTTTGTTCATTGGTGACTGCCAGATCAGAACCAAATCCTCTAGTGTGAACGAAATGTCCATTCCTCCAATACCAAGCTCTGTACACATCGGCACGTCATCGGTGTGCCACCGCCGTCTTCATGTTGGACCAGGTGGACGTTTTTTTTTCCAGACCAGCTTCACCTGCTTAATCGCATCATTCGGCTTTTTGTACACTCTTTCAGCTGATTCCTTTTTTTTTTTCCTCACTTGTTGATACTGCCACTGCTTTTAATGGCCGGCTGCATTCACTCATACATGTCCGTTGTGCCTTTTCTTGTGCATGTGTTGTGCACTGCCCGAGCTTTTACATCCTTCACACGCCTCCCAGATTCACCTCTCACAATCATTGGTCAGAACCAGAACCGTGCATCACAAGTGTTCAAATGCTGCTGACAACACGCGGTCTCTTGAAAGCGACGACTAGGTTTCCACCACTCGCTGTCGGAAAAATTCTGTGCCACCGCCAGTCCAAACGTTTTAAACCCGTTCGATATCAGCACCGCCTCTTGCTGACTGCTTCCCTCGGTCAACAACAACAGCACCACGTTGCACCACCTTCGATTACAAACCTTCGACTCCTTCTTTCTCCCCCTTGTCTCTTGTACCGCATGTCCTCCTCCTCCGCTACTGCTGCTGCTGTCACTGATACCACTGCCACCACTGCTACCGCCGTTATGACAGCTCAGGAGACCAACAGGAGCAGTGCTTCAGCGGCTCTCCCACAGCACGTTGCCACTGCCGCTGACTTTGTCTCGATTGCGTCTCGCCCCTTCTTCCAGAGGCGCCCCTCGGCCTTCTACAACATGCTCATGGCTCAGCCGGGTCTCTACCCTCACGAATACGAGCCGCCATACGAATACTCCGCCTCAACTCGCACTCAGCGCACTCACCTGACGCTGAACGCCAGCGCTTCTCTTCCCACTCGACCAGGCGTTGCCGACATTGGCGTAATCACATTCATCATTGACGAGCTATGCGGCGACATGGCATTGCGGTTGCGAGCACAAGATGAAGAGCGCGGTATCTCATACACGACTCTCTTCTCGACCAACTCCATCACTCCGGACGCAGCTGTGCCGATCGACAAACCATTGGTGTTTTGGTCGATTCTTGATTTGGAAACTGATAAGGTTTACAACAGTCGGGTGCTGGTTACAGACAGAAATGACTATGGAACTGTGTATCTTACAGCAAAGGTTGATTTCTACAAGGCGTTTGTGCCTCGTGGAGCGACAAAAGAGATTATTCATGCATTGGGAACAGCACCGGGTTTGAATCATGCTCCATCTTATCAAATTACAGAAGACGAAGTGTCGGCCGCGCGTCAGTTCAAATCAACTCATGGCTCGGCTGTCAAGCAAGTGTCATTCTTCCCAGAAACGAGCAAGCGTCAGCAACAGCAACAGCATCAGCAACAGCAACAGCATCCAAACTTTGTGCAGGATATATTTGCGAATTTGAACACAGAAGAATCGACAGTGTCTCGCGATTTGACTTTTTACTCCAATGTGGATAAATCGCTGGTATCTGCCATCTATGTTGGGAAGGCGATGCAAGGTCCGCCAATGCGTGTACATGGTGCAGTCTCGATGACACTCCATCAGCAAGCTGCCCACTGTTTATTCAGAAATCACTTTGAAGACAGTATTCTCGGCAGTGGATTGGGTGAAGAGGGCATCATTACACATTCAAAGGTGCTGTTCCATTTGGCAACTGACTTCGATGTAGTGCTCGTTACCCGGAGCCGTATTGTTGATTTGAGATCGGTGAGTGAGAAGCAGCTGATGAAAATGCTTGACATTGACGATACTGAGGAAGCTGTGGCCATCCTGAGAGACTCTACAACACCGCAGTTGGTGGTTGAGACCACCATTGAACAGAATGCCGATTCGGATGAAGACATGCCCAAAGCTCTAACCAGATCATGGATCCGAATTGCAGCACCTGATGCCTCAATTGTTACTCCTGCTAGACTTTAAATATAGAGTAAGTTATGTTTTATTAACTCATGTATATGTATGTGTATGTATGTACACTCTGTATAGATTAAGTTGTCGTTGTTTTTTAATAAATGAAAAGCTTTAAACTATGTAAAGTGTAAAAAAAATGAAATGAAATGAAACAAAGTTTACCTAGGATCTAAAGGAGAAGTAGGGTTTGAAGCTACTGGAATGTTGATTGACAATAATTGCTGATGTTGCTGTTGTTGCTGTTGTTGTTGTTGTTGCTGTTGATTACTTCCAGTCAGTGGAACCAGTCCGCCAGTGTCCGCAGCAACTTGTACTCTTCCTTGCATTAGTCTCTTTTCAAAGGCCTTTTCTCTAAGCTTAACCAGTCTTTGCCTCAATTCTTCATTCTCGTGCCTTTGCTGGTGAATAAAGCTGACTGCGTGGCTTAATATGGTGGCTTTGCTTGGAATTAAACTGCTGTTTGGCGGCAGATGGCCAGACGCAGTTAGAGGCGGCGGAGGAAGCTTTGTGATTGGTCTAAGAGATGGAACCAGATGCATCAGGTCAGAGAAGCCTTGTCTAATAATGTTGCGTCTTCTTTGCTCAGACTGAATGTGATTGGCTCTCTTTTCTGCCTCAGTTAGCAATGGCTTATCGCTTCTCTTGGATGATGTCACTGATGATGTCGATCCAACTGACTTTTTGCGACCGCTCATATTTAACGATGCCGATGTAGAGTCAATTCCAAGTCCATTCTGTAGCTGTAGCTGCGATTGTGGCTGTTGTTGAGACTGATAAATCATTGAGGGAGAAATGATGGTTGGCTTACCATGCAAAAGAGCAGCTGCAGCAGCTGATTGTGATGAGTAATTGATGTGATGCTGAGATGAATTCTTCCTTTTCGATGCAGGTTCATCTTCAGTAGTGTAAATGTGCTTTTCCATATCAATTTCCACATCTGCTCCAACTGTGTATGCTGACTTTCTCTTATTGGATGGAATGTTGCGGGGAATCACTCCAGATAGTCCCACTCCGCCTGCTGCTGATGTTGTTGCCGTGCTGGCAGAGTTGTTACCAGAGAGAATGCTTCCAATGCCACCTCTCACTCCCGAACCAAGCCACGCACTAATTCCACCGCTGGTTGGAGGGCCGCCAGCGCCTGTATTGAGCGCATTTCCAGCCACCGCGGATGCAGATGGTGACTGGTGTGACTGGTACTGCTGCTGTTGCTGCTGTTGCATTTGAGGACTGTTTACATTATTGAATAAGAAGGAGTCTCTGAGAGGTGATTTTGATTGAATGCCGTGATCACCGCTGAATCCAGCTGCAGCCGCTGCCAAATTGAATATATTCGGACCGCCAAACCAATTATCAAACATTCCCATTCCAGGTATATTGCTAGCATTATTACTGGTGGTACTAAGTTCATCGTTGCTATTGTCATTCATATTAATATCATCATCTGGATCAGGTGAATCAAATCCAATCATCATTGCATCATTTCCTCCACCACTGCCACCAATATTGCTCATGCTATTAATGTTATTACTGGTTCGATTAGTCATGTCTAATCCGCCAAATACACCCAGTCCCAGCAAGTCACCTGAGGGAGTATCGTTGGCCAATGTCAATCTACCCATTCCGGCAAATCTATCTGTGAATGATGGACTCAACACACTATTATCTCTGCGGCTATTATGAGGAGAAGTTAATGAAGCGGCCAGCGCAGCCAGTGCATCGTTTGTTGCCTGCGAGTTATCCAATGAGAGAGCAGATGCATCGGGATAGTCATTAGTATTAATGTTATTTGAGTATTGCTTGTTTCGAGCCATATTCATCAATCTGCTGAGGTTATTAGTATTCACTCCAGATGCTTTATCTTCTCTGTCATCAAACACACTCAAAAAGTTGTCAAACATCTGCTTATCATCTCCTGACAATATATTATTGCCGTTATTATTATTATTATTTGCTCTTGACTGCTGTTGATTGGATGATGGAAGTGGACTGGAGAATGTGAACCCTTCATCCAGATTAGTTGGAGGTATTAATCCACTTTTCTGGCCAGCATTTGATGACATTACATTTGATGCAGCCGCAGTGTCTCCCAAATCCTGCATGCTGGAGACATTGGCTGCAGTAAGTCCAAACATTGTCAATAGATTCGGATCATTCAATATATCATTATTCAACAGTGCAGAATCAAGCGATGCCAATAACTCTGCATCATTGCTGCCGAGTAGTCCTGATAATCCTCCTCCTCCCCCCGTTACATTCACTGCTGCTGCTGCTGTAGTAGTAGTTGTTGCGTCTCCCCCTCCTCCTCCTCCGATGCCACCAAGCAAATCGTCTGGACTGTATAGCTCAAAAGGAGGTGGTTGTCGAAGCTGACTAGTGCCCGTGTTGCGGTTTGAGCCCGACATCTTCGTTTGCTGTCTGCTCTGCTCTCTTTGCTGTCGCCTACTCTTTGCTGTCTTTGTAGCAGATTGGTTTCTTCGCTCTGGTTATAGCTGAGTGTATTTTTTGTAAGCTACAGATAGTTTCGTTCTCCTTTTTATTCTGTGCTGATGCTGAACTGAGGAAATGTCGAGCGAAGCGGCTGCAGCCTAGTTTGTCTCGTTTCGTTTCGTTTCGTTTCGTGTGAGAGAGTGTGTGTGTATGTATGTGTGTATGTGTGTATGTAGTGGCCAGAAACAGAGAAAGAGACGTGCGTCCGAGCTTGTCCGTAGAGGCAGAGATTATGCAAGCAAGCAAGCAAACAGGTTGACGACTACGACGAGTATGGATGAGCCTCTCGGGAAGAGCAAGAAAAAGAAGAAAAGAACTAGAAAAAGAAGGAGTTGGTGTGTTGTTGCGCTTGCGGAGAGTGGGGAGTGAGTGAAGAAAACTAGCGAGTGGAGTGGAGTGGAGTGGAGTTGGAGTTGGAGCTGGAGTTGGAGCTGAAGAAGCTGGAGATGAACACAGAAACAGGCTGAAAGAACAAATGTTTGCTCTGACAATAATGATAGTAATGAAGAGAAGAAAACAATCGATATCAAGGACCGGCAAGGTTTTTTTTTCGATAAAAGCAGGAATAGGACGGAAGAAGTATACACAGAAAGAGAGAGAGAAGGTAAGAGAGAAAGAAGAAGTGAACTTCCATACTGCAGACACACACACACACAGACACACACATAGACACACACGCGACATGTCCAGCTGACGGCTACTCCCCCTCATGACAATGGTAAAAAAAAAATCAACGCCCAGAAGTCCGACACAGCATTGCCATGATTCGTCAATTAGCACGCGGCTGAAAAAATAATATGCGAAGTCAACAGGGATTCGTCAATCATCAATCCGGATTTTGCGGTGATGGCGGTAAGTGGTTCGAAATGTTAACCTGCTCGATAACCAACCATTTGCCGTGGGAGTGTCTTCAAATCACTCCTCCTCCCTTCTTCCACTTCTCCTTTCCAGGCTTATACGACGAAATTTAGCATCGCTATTCACCTTGTGCGAAGCTGCTGTCAATGGTAATGTCGTACACTTTCAAATGGCATGGAGGGACGCTTGGAGAATACATACATATTAGAAGCAGGGCAACCCGAGTGCTGTTGCACCCAATCACGTGCAAACTAGCCAAATTTCGTTGAGCCGGTTGCAGTCACTTTCGGGTGTGGGTATGTGAGACTTGCATGTTGCACAAGCCATGTTCTGCGTTAGACGACTAATTTAGAGTGTTGATTTCGTTTAAGAGAAAGAAAGAGAGGAAGAGAGAGAGGAGAAAGAGAGAGGGCATGCAGTTGATATCACTTGATTGGTAATTGGTGATTAGATAGTCGGGTTATTTAGATGTGTTATTACAGCCAAGATGAATGGCATCGATTCGATGGAAGAGTAAAAAATAATTATGAGAATTAATCAACGAGAAGCACGGAAAGAGAATTGAAGAATTAGAGAGGAGACAGAGTTGGAGTAGAGTTGGAGTAGAGTTGGAGTAGAGTTGGAGTAGGGTTTAGGACGGAGAAGAGACGACGGAGGAAGGAGTAATCGCAGGATGTTTATCAAAGTAAATAGGAGAGAAGAGTAATAAAACGAGACGCAATCAATGTATAAAGGGGGTTTTTCCGTATTATATATATAATCAAGAGATGGGATGGAAGACAACATATCAAATATGTGTTATGTGTTATGTGTTATGTGAGTATAGGAGTTGGTTTGTGAGTAACGCAAAATCAATCAATGAATCAATCGATAAATCAAACAACAAATAGAAGCAGATAAGCAAGTAAGTAAGCAAGAGAAGGAGATACGAAGGAGAGTGAGAAAGTTATAGCCTCATCAAAAGTTAGGAGGATCGAGAAGTTGCAATAATCTGAGCAGGTAGTGGAGTTGGCGAAGTTGCACGCGATGATGGAGAATTGGAGACAATGTAAGATGGTGGCAATGTGGCAGCCGCAGTCATCAGCACTTCTGATAGTAACTCAGGATCATCATGTAGAGAGTACTTGTGATTACTCTTGCTGCTTGTGCCAGAATCAGACAGGTCAGAGTCGTCCGAATAGTGATCAGGGAAGGAGATGTACACATCACTCTGATGAGCGCCGGTCTGAGCAATTTGATCAAAGAGTGTCATTTGCTCAATTCGGCTTGGACGACGTGGACCACTGTTGCTAGAGCTGCTGTTGCTGCTGCTCTCAGAAGAGACTGATGAAGATGGGTATGGATCAGCACTGCCACTACGCGGAGAGGAGGTAATGGATGCGGCTGTTGATACAGAGCGCGGAGTGGCGTAACCACGCAAGATGCCTAGCAGCGATCCATAGGTGGACGACTGCTGTGCATTTTGCTGATGCTTGGTGGAAGGCAGGCCGAGTCCCACTGAGCCATATTTGGAGTGCTGTTGAATGGGCAGCTGAGAAGATGGAGAGAGACCACACTGCACAAGAGGACGCAGCATTTCAATAGTGCGGCCTTGACACCCACTGCCTGTGCGCTGAGACTCATCGGCTGAAACAACCTCTTGCGTGCGGCGTGGCTGAACAGGCGGCACAGGAACAGGCACATCGTGGTCAATAGTAACCACAGGGGGTAGCAGTGCCGTCTTGACACCCACTGCCTGCCTGTGCGCTGAGACTCATCGGCTGAAACAACCTCTTGCGTGCGGCGTGGCTGAACAGGCGGCACAGGAACAGGCACATCGTGATCAATAGTAACCACAGGAGGTAAGCGGGCAGACCGCAGCAGAGGCAGCGAAGGGGTGCGCATCTTCATCATCGCCGAATCAAGAGACTTGCGACGGGCGAGACGCTTGCGATGAGCGCTATTGCTGCCGCTGTTGGAAGGCGTGGAGACAATTGCAGGCATAATGGTAGAAACTGGACGCGGTGTCGGAGCGACAATTGTACAAACTGAATCAGTTGCTTCAGTATTGGCAGTGGTGGTTTTGCTCTGAACTTGTGTCTGTGTCAGGGCTGAACCGCGTTCCTGCAGGGCATCAACAGCGTCACAGTTATCACTGTAAGGTTTGCGCATCGATAAAGGTGAGACCATGTACTGGCCAGTTGCCGTTGTTGTTGCTGTTGTTGTTGCTGTTGTTGTTGCTGTTGTTGCTGTGGTTGTAGTCACTGTAGCGACCGAGACTGGTGGTGTCACAGACGACACAACGGGCGGCGGCGGAACGGTCGATGCACGCTCCGGCACTGCTGGTGACAACTGTTGTTCCTCGCAGCCAGTGTTTGATGTGGAGCGCTTCAAAGTGGTAGCAGACGACGTACGGGATGCTGCCACATATGCTGCATATGGGTGACCACGAACAGTGCGGATAGGAGAAGACTGGGGAGATGGACTGTGTGGACGCTGCTGGTGTTGGTGCTGGTGCTGGTGCTGGTGGTGTTGATGCTGTTGTTGGGCATACACCACCTGCGTCTGCTGTGTATTCACCTTCGACGGGAGAATGGGCGATTGGGGGCGTGAATGGGGTCGGGACGATGGTATCCGACGGGCACGAACCAGGGGAATTGCAGAACCACCGCCACCGCCCATTGCAGGAGAGGGAGATATGGGGCGCGCCAGCGACGATGGCGGCAACGGGAGCTGCGTGGGTGGCAACAATGTGGGCAGCATGGATAAGGTGTTAATATGCTGACGCGATACTGACGGCGGTGGCAAGCGACTACCACCACCACTACTACTACCACTACCACTACCACTACCACTGTTGCTGTTGCTTGTCGTGTGGGTGTGGATGGTCGATGGAGCTGCCAGACGAGGCAAATTGCTCGAGCCGTTGCTGAAGCTCAGGCGAGCGTGCGATTGAGTTGCCGAGGACGGCGGAGGCTGCTGATGTTGTTGTTGGAGAGGTAGTTGCATCGTGTGTGTTTGTTGACGCTGAAATAGATGGAGAGAAGAAGAGGGATACACAGCAAAAGAAATTACGATGGAGGTTGCTTGCAGCAGAGGTTGCAGCAGAGGCGGTTAGCAGTAGCAAGCGTGCGGAGTAGAGGAGCGGAGGAGTATTGGTAGCAGCAGGCGGGCACTCGTAGTCGAGACTTTAAAAATAGCTTCCCGAAAGGCAGTGGCTTTGAAGCTTTGACGGATAGCTGCTGCTGAAGGGGGTGGGTGAACGAGCAAGCGAGTGAGCAAGTAAGGGATATCCTTCAAGCCGAGAGGAATGAGCGAATGATGTGGCAGAAAGACACTTGTAAAAAAAAAAAAAATAACGTCAGGCCACCAACTTCAGCTGGCTGGCTGGAGCTCCAGAAAGAAGAACGGATGCCTGCCAAGTCTCTATATACTCAAAGATGAGATGTGACCAGTTTGTCGCGGGAACTGGGACATTGGAAACGCTCACACTCAAAGGAAGAAAACGGCTTGGGGTGGGAGAGAAACACTAAAGCTTGCACGCGCACACTTGTTATCTCTGTGTGCACGAGAGATAGAGCAGAAGGCAGAGGAAAGAAGACTGACAGGGAGAAGACAGAAGACAGAAGACAGAAGACAGAAGACAGAAGACAAAGGAGAGAATCTTTCAAAAGAGAGACTGCATGACCTGCTTGGGGGGGGGGTGGTGGATGATGCACGCGCCACCGACCACTGCTCGCTTCAACCCATTTCAAGTTCAAGTTCAAGTCAGCTCAATCAAGGCGATCATTGCAACCTGCAAGGCTGACAAATGCCATGCTGTATTGCTGCATACCACATACTACATACTGCACACTGTACATTAGAGACAAAATACACTAGGATGATGCGACCAAAAAGGAAGGTGTTTAAAAAGAATGAACAAGGACCTTTTTATGATATTTGCGCAGTGTACTCTTAAATGATGAAATCTCTTCACTATGGTGGTCAAACAGTAGTGAGTAGAATAACACCAGTACAAAAAATGTATACGCAAACAGGCGGCGGAAACCAAGGGGAGGAAGGCACGCTTAAGCGACCAGAGCCGAAGCGGTGGCAGCCTCGTACTTCCAGGTTGGTGGGAGCTGGCCGGCGGTGATGTAGTAGCGGGCGAGACGGCGAATGCGGGACTCGATGAGAATGAGGCGGAACTTGGAGTCCTTGTCCTTGCGGAACTTCTCGAGGTGCTTGCGGACAGACACGGCCTTCTTGATCAGGTGGTAGAGATCCTCTGGGATTTCTGGGGCGAGACCCTTGGAGCGCAGGATACGGACAATCTTGTTACCAGTGACGGTCTTGACGAGTGGGATGCCGTGCTGATCACGAAGGATGACACCGATCTGGGATGGGGTCAGACCCTTCTTGGAGAGCTTGCAGATCTGGTCAACAACCTCCTCGGAAGAGGTCTTGACCCAGGATGGAGCGTTGCGGCTGTATGGGAGGGAGGAGGACGAAATGCCCTTACCTGGAGCGTGCATGCGACCCATTTTTCAATTAACTTACAAGTGCTACTTTCGTAGTGCGATTTGATCTAACTGGTTGGTATCCAAAAGAAAAAGCGTTGTGCTGAAAGGAAGGAAACAACCACTGCCTCGATCAGAGAGATGCGTGCCGTGCGCTTCTTCTTCTTCTTCTGTTGTCGCTGTTGTGTGTGTATTTTTTGTGTGCATATTTTTTTGTGTGTGTGTGTGCATTTCTGTGTGTTGCAAATTTTATTCAGCGCAATTTGAAATTAAAACGAGCATGATCCATTATTTCTCACATATTATTAAATCTGATTGTTGTCTTAGTTTAACGATTGCTACTATTGTTACTGCTACTACTGTTGTTGTTTTTGTTACTGTTGTTGTTGTTGCTGTAAATAGCGGATACGCTCCTGGTGCTGTTGCTTGACGATGCGCAGCCGCATAATCATGTCGCCCGTGCGATGCAGCAATTCCGTGCGTGTCACAGCTCGACCCAAAGTTGTGGTCAGCTCGTGTGGCGGCAAGAACTTCTTCAATACATCGCACAGCATCTCAACCAGCTTGCGACGGTTCTTGGCCTTGATTGCACGGCTGGCTGACCGCTTGCTCTGCTTCTCTTTGCTGTCCTGCTGCTGCTCCTTGTCACCACGGCGCTTCTTGCTGGCACCGCCATAGTCGTCGTCATCATCGTCATCGTCGCTATCCAATCCACCTCCACCTCCACCTGCACCACCATTGTTGCTAAACAGAGACTGGATATCAATACCGTTACTGGCGGCTTCTTGGTACACCTGGTCCTTGCTCTGCGCTTGTAAATTCTCGAATGATGGAATCTCCTGGAGCGCCAATGGAAGTCTGCCGAGCATGTCCTCCAGAAACTCGACAAATTTAGTGTCCTTCACAGCCTCCGTGTACCTGGCGATATCCTCCTGCGACATCTGGTCTCTATAGGTACTATACTCGAACGAATACTGCGGTTTCTCATCGTCATTTCTGCTACTGCTGCTGCTGCTGTTGCTGTTGCCGTTGTTGTTGTTGTTTATATTGCTTCCACCGCGGCGACTACCTGGAACACTCGAATTAGTGCTTTTATTACTATCGCGATCGCCGCCGGCTACAGTGCCACTATTGCCACTGGCTGAGCTGTCAGTGCTGCTTGTTCGAGTACGACCGGCTGAGCTATTGCCATTGCCATTGCCACCAATATCAAAATCAAGTCCAGTGCTAGTTGACGAGAATACAAACCCAGATGGCGCAGTTGCACTATTTGCTGGGAAATTAAACAAAAAGTCATTCAAATCATTGCCTGCACTGAGGAACATTGGATCATCCGTTGACTGCAGCAGGTTATAGGTACTCTTTGACTTGGACACTGCTGCTGATGCTGAAGACTGCTGGCGACAGGCACGTTTACGCGAGCCACTCTCATTAGAATCCAGCATCATTGGCTCGCTGTAGTCCGCCGCGCCACCAGAGTTGCCACCACCGCTGCCAAAATAGTAGGCATACTGCTCATCAATATCCATACTGTTTTCATCATCTCCAAGCACTTCACCACCATTAGCACCACCAGCACCACCACTACAACCACCACCATTAACACCACCGCTACCACTATCAGCACCACCGTTTGTACTAAATTTCTCATTGAGTACATCTATAATTGTCGCATTTGCGCTTTCCATCTTTGACATTCCATCCCGTCCACTGGTACTACCAAAACCAGTGGCGATCGGCATGATTCCATCAAATCCGCTAATACCAACATCAAAACTATCGAGTGCAAAGTTTGACGCCAAATACGATGCTACTGACGATGATGGCTCCTTGTCAGCTGCCCCGAGCAAATTACCAAAACTGCCAGTGATGCTACTGACACCAGTGTTGCTGCTGACCGTGTTGCCGTAGCTGAGATCGCCAGTGTGGCTACGCGTGGTTTTGCCGGATGGGAATGCAGTCGATGTGCTGGTGGTTGCTGCTGTGGCAGTTGTGGCAAAGAGATCGACACCGATATCATTGAACAGTGCAGCGAAGTCACTGCTGGCCGACGGGAACGGCAACATGGAGTTTGATGGATCAGTGGCAGACGAGGTGAAGCATGACTGGAGTGGTTGAAGAAGCGGTGGCAGGTCAAAGGTGGCCATATCAGCGGCACTCGAGTCTTGATCAATAGGGAATGGAGAAATCAAATCGGCGACGTTGGATGAG
Source organism: Ramicandelaber brevisporus (assembly GCA_025201865.1). Classification (NCBI taxonomy): domain Eukaryota; kingdom Fungi; phylum Kickxellomycota; order Ramicandelaberales; family Ramicandelaberaceae; genus Ramicandelaber; species Ramicandelaber brevisporus. Next base: position 42,210 of record MU602720.1, on the reverse strand, counting down.
CTGGTGAGTGGATCTGGATCAGGTTTGATGGATGTGACGATGCCTGAGTCGATATCCATGTCCCAGGTTGAGTCCGTTATAGCGGCTGAAGTGCTGAGAGCGCGATCGAGGTCAAATGGCAGAGTGGCATCATTGAGTTCAGGGAGCATTTGTGGTTAAAGTACCTGGTGGTAATGTATAGTCAGTGTGCGATGAACAAAGAGGTGTCGATATTGGTGTTAGCGTTGGTGTTAATGCTGGTGTCGATATTGGTGGACGAAGTTGGGCATGCGATATGAACAGAGTGAGGGAAGAGGACGAATAATTAGTACGACAGAATAAGGATGTGGCAGCATGTCACAAAAGGAGTTGTATCAACCAACATGGCTACCAAACCTCCTTTCCAATATTTTTTTTGAACCATCTCGAATATTGACACGTTGATTACAACTTGTTTTTTTTTCTTCTTCATTCCCCTAATTACCATCACCACCAAAGAAAGGATCAATGAAGCTGTTTATTAAGAACAAACCATTGTGTTAATTTGTTCTTTTTCTCATTTTCTCACTTTTGGTTTGGTTTGGTTTTTGGTTTTTATTGGTTTTGGATTTAAACTGATTTTAGTGCTGTGATAATTTGATTGTCGATGGTCGATGATCATGTGGCCGCCAGGCCTGATGATCCTATCGCATGCTAGTTCTATTTGCCCGGAATTGAATAGATCCGGATCCAGCCTGTCAAACGCAAGTGCGCAAACCTGCTCGAGTCAGTCGAGTCAGTCGAGCCAGAAGTAGAAGAAGATCTAGCTGCTGCTTCTTCGGACTTGTGTTGCCGCACCTGTGCGAGTTTGTTCGAGTTTGTCAGAACTTTCCCACCTTGCCTTTCCCTTTTCCCTTTTCCATTTCCTTGTTTCTTTTCCCTTCGTAACTTTTCTTTTTTCTTCCTGTTCATCTTCAGAGCAACTTTATAAACCGTGATGACGCTTGCCAACGACCCACGCTTCCTCCCAGAGACCTCCTACACCGAGGCCGCCGTCTACCTCAAGTCGCAGCTCCCAGCCTCGCTCGCGCACCCACAGGTCGGCATTGTCTGCGGCTCTGGTCTGGGTGGTCTCGGCGCGCTGCTCACCGGCGACGTTGTCGAAATCCCATACAACACCATTCCAGGCTTCGTCAACAGCACCGTTGCTGGCCATGCTGGCAAGCTCGTCTTTGGTCTTCTCGCTGGCGTCCCAACCATCTGCATGCAGGGCCGCTACCACTTCTACGAGGGCCACACTCTCCAGCAGACCACCCTGCCACTTCGTGTCATGAAGCTGCTCGGCATCCACACCATCATTCTGACCAATGCCGTCGGTGCTCTGAACCCAGAGTTCAACGTTGGCGATGTCGTCGCTGTTGCTGACCACATTGCTCTGCCTGGTCTTGCCGGCAACAACCCGCTCATTGGTCCAAACCTCGAGCTGTTCGGTACTCGTTTCCCAGCCACCAGCGATGCCTACGACCTGGAGCTGCGCAAGCTCGTCTTCCGCACCGTTCGCCAGACCCCAGCTCTTTCCCAGCCATCTGCTGGCAAGGAGCCACTGCGTGTTCACGAGGGCATCTATGCGTTCGTCGCTGGTCCATCCTACGAGACTCGTGCTGAGGGTCGTGCTCTGCGCAGCCTTGGCGCCGACATTGTTGGCATGAGCACAATCCCGGAGGTTATCATTTCTCGCCACAGCGGACTGAGAGTGCTGACCCTGTCGCTTGTGACGAACGTGGTTGTTACAAACCGCGAGCGCTCCGCCAAGGATTTGGAGGATGAGGAGTGGAGAAAGGAGAATGGTCTCGAGGTTGCTGAGCAGGCTATTGTCGAGGAACCACCAGCGGCTACTCACGCTGAAGTACTGGCCGCCAGTGCTGTCCGTGCCAAGGATATGGAGCTGCTCGTCACCGAGCTTGTCAAGCGTATTGCCAATTAAGCATCATTTTCTTTTTTATTGTCGTTTTTAATGCCACTTTGTTTAGCAACTTTAACCATTCACAGAATAAAAACAATAAAAACAAAAACAAAAACAAAAGCAAAAAAGCACAAAGCGTAATCTAGCCAAAATCTACTCATTCGTGAGATCAACCAGCAGCAACAGCAACAGCAACAGTAGCAGTAACAGCAAAAGCAGCAGCGATAACAACGGTAGATGGGACTTGCGGCACCAAAGAAGAAGCAGCGCCTTGTAGCTGATCCTCAGAACGTCAACTGGAGCAAAGATGAGAGCAAGTTTGGGTTCAAGCTACTTGCCAAAATGGGTTGGGCTCCAGGTAAAGGATTAGGCAAACATGAAGATGGCACAGATACGCATGTCAAAGTGTCGCTAAAAGATGACAAGTTTGGATTGGGAATGAAGACGGATAATACTGATAACTGGTTGGAATCTCGCAGTGCATTTGATGATTTGTTGTCAAGCTTGAATCAAAGAGTTAATGACGATAACAATAGCGACACTAAGGATAATGTAGAAACAACAGAAGCAGATAACAATGACAATGACAATGACAATGATAGTGGTAAAGAGAAGAAGTCAAAGTCAAAGTCAAAGTCGAAATCGAAATCAGAAAAGAGTAACAAAAGCGATAAAAAGAGTAAAAAGGACAAAAAGGATAAGGAAGATAAAGAGGCTAGGAGAGAAAAGAAGGAAAAGAAGGAAAAGAAGAAGAGTAAAGATGAAAAGAAGAAGGATAGCAAAAAGTCTAAGAAGCGATCTCGGTCGGATGATGGTAACAGCAGCAGCAGCGACTCGAGCGACAATGAAGATAGCAGCGAAAAGTCAAAGAAGAGATCCAAGAAATCTGATGATACCAATGAAGAAGCAGTCTCAGCAACACCTCAGCCAGTCACACCAGTTCAGATGCCTGCTCGCGGTCGCCACAATTTCAGATCTAGATATCTTGCAAACAAGCGAATGAGTACTCAGGATGCCAAATCCGTGGCTGAGATTCTCGGTGTCAGGTCGGCTTCTGCAACACCATCGGCGTCCACAATCAACAGCCGTGCCCAATCTCCCGAGCCTTCGCCAGCCGAAGAGCCTTGCTCGACAATGGTTGAGCTCAAGAAGAGCTCGATGTCAATGGCTGATTACTTCAAATCCAAGCAACTTCCTGCTGCCCTTTCTTCCTGAGCGTCTAGTACAGGGCTAAAGAAGTAAATAGATTAATGAATCAATGAACCAATAAGTTAATAAATCAATGAATGAACGCAAACCCCATTCTGTTCTATCATATCCTATCCTATTCTATTCCCTTTTTGAAACAAGTTTTTGAACTAAACTTTGTGTATTGTACAATATGTTGTTTGTTTGTTTCTTGACGTTATATTGATGCATATCTTTTGTTTATTGATTTGCTGGGTTTAGATGCCGCCGCCAGAACGTGTAATGTGGACTCCAAAGCCACCATGAACGCGGCGATGTGCTTCCGCGGATGCCTGGCGTTGTTGTTCTTCGTGCGATCCGAACAGTTGATACAAGCCGAATGCGCCTACTCCAACGAGAGCCGCAGCTTTGACTGCGGGTTTCGACCATAGTACAGCAGCCTTGGCTGCGAACTGACCAGGAGTCGGAGTGGCTGAGGCTGCGGCTTGACGAGCTGGTGCCATCTTTGCTCTATACTTCTTTGCTGTTTTGTGTGTCCGTGTGTCCGTGTGTCTGTGTGTGTGTGTATGTGAGTGTGTAGGTTAGTTGTTGTGTGATACAGGTGTGTCTGAACAAGAGAAATGAAAGAGGTAGTAGCGTCGAAGGTCGGACGGGTTGGAGGGTTGAAACGGCTTCAAAAGTGTCCGAATACACAGTAGAAAGCGAGTGACTGAAAAAAGACACAACAACACCACGGAGTGAGGGGAGATAGATAGAGAGAGGGAGAGTGTGTGGTGTACTGTGCACAAGCACGCAAGATGGCGCCAGTGACAAAAAAAACTACATCATGTGACCTTGGTGCCTCTTTCTTTCTTTCTCCTTGTCTCTCTCCTTTCTCCAGCTCCACATCCGTTCCTCTCCGACAGCTAGTTTAAAAGACACTAGTCGCCACCTGAGCCACTTCAAAGCAAATAAATAAATAGCAAGGGGAAGACTAGCAGATGTCCGCCATTAATTTTCATTGTTGACGGGCAGGTGGATGGATTGCGCGCCACTGATGTAAGCATCCTCTGTATGTTACTTGGAACTAACAGGCCAACTGATGTTCAACTCCAGCTTCTGGCAACCAAATACATGTTCATCGCTTAGAAACAGCTCTGTACACACTTGTAACTCATCACTGTGACAATCAATATTAATTCTCATCGGATTATATACTACTATGCAAGGGGTTTAAGGTTTTCAATAGATTGTTGATTGAAATAAGCGCATTTATTTCTTGGCTGGCTTCTTCTTCTCTGGCTTCTCAGCGGCAGCTGGGGCATCGACCTCAACGGTAGCTGGGGCAGACAGACCGAGGAGCTCGTTGCGCTTGGCCTCAACACGGAGGGCACGGCGCTCACGGGCAGCCTTGTTCTTGTTGCGCTGAGCCTCAGCCTGCTCGGCAAGGAGCTGGGCACGGATCTTCTCAGCCTTGGCCTTGTGGATGAACTCCATCAGGACACGCTTGTTCTTGAAGACGTTACCCTTGGAGCGGAGGTACAGCTTGTGGTACAGGTGCTTGTCAATCTTGCCGCTCTCACGGTACTTCTTGAGCAGACGACGGAGAACACGCTGGCGGCGCATCCAGAGGACAGTGGATGGCATACGAGCCTCGGCAGTACCACGGCGCTTACCGTGACCAGTGTGGCGACCCTTGCGCTTGGCGGCGAGCTTCTCACGGACGCGGAAGCGGGAGACAGCCTTGTCAGCCTGCTTGAGGATCAGACCGCGGTTGATAACCTTGCGGATCTCGGCGCGGGAGTGGGCATTGTTGACCTCAGAAACCTCAGATGGGTCAATCCAGACCTTGCGCTTACCGCACTTGAGGATGGAGGCAGCGAGACGCTTCTGGGTGCGAAGGTTGGTCCTGTTGGTGGTGGTATCATAAAGAGCAATCAGAGAGTGTGTACAATAATCACAATAGGAGTGCAATCATAAAGTGTCAGTATTCATCAGTTTGTCAAGCACTTTGGGGCATAAACAACAATCAATAAAAAGCAATCAAATCGAGCATAATAACACCATCATCCATTCGCAAAAACGACACAAAGAGACCTCGCAGTACCAGTATCAACACCAGTGCCAAAACAAGATTATATTGCTGCAGCACCGTCTGACAAATACGGTTTGCTGCGCAATATAAAATATGAATAATAAACACTGGTGACTTGGTGGATGGAATAAGACTGCTGAACTGACAATGAATGCATTGAGCATTGAGGGAGAGAGAGAGAGAGAGAGGCTGAATTGTGGTTGTGTTGCAGCTGCGAGTCGTCGGTCGTTGCGAATGGATGGTGTGCTCTATGCTTGGTCTGTGGCTTCTTCACGGGGAGAGAGGAAGAGAGACAAACAGACAGACGGACAGACAGATTCCACCAAAGGTAGCTTCAAGATCGAGCTGAAATCAGAGTGCACTGTTTCCCAATCTAGCTGCTTGATCAACGGAGCTTGCCCAGTTTCCTCGTAGTCTTCTGTTTCCTCTGCCTCTGCCTCTTCGTTCAGAAGAAGAGCAGCCTGTTTCGGGTCGATGGTGAATCGTACATTTTACGGCGTTAGCTAAGCGACTCTTTTACTTTGGTAGTTGCGATAGTTTGCGAGAGGAAGTCAGCGATCCTGATTCTGCGCTGGATCTGCACTCTCAACGCCGAGAGGTGCTGATTTTTTTTTGCCGCTTTAAAAATTCACAGCATTCGCTCTCTCTTTTGGAAAATTCGTTCACGTTCGGGATAATTTGAGAAAAAATTAATTCACAACAACAGCAACAAAAAACAACAACAATTGTAACTGCGATTGCGATTTGCAAAATTACAGTTGCAAAATACAGTTGCAAACAAGCGGCCAATTCCGGAGAGAGGGAGAAGACAAGCATGAGAAAGCAGAGGAAAAGAGGCAGAAGAGAACCTCTTAACTCAATTCATTGTTTGATTATAATTTAAAACCAAAATATCTCGGAAAAAAAAAAGAGGCAGAAGAAGAAGCAAAAACGGTCATCTCGTAGCAAGGACAGAGAAACCCAAACAGAACTTTTCAATACTTTTTTTTTCAATACTTTTACTCTATTGCTTTTTCCTGATACAGTACTGATACAGTAGCAATGAATACTCGTGCGTCTGTGTTCTATGGCTGGGGTGTCCTGACTGCGGCATGCGGCCTGGCCTACTATCTCGCAATGAAGGACGACGGCGTTCGCATGCGAGATGAGTTCCAGCAAACGGCAAAAAAGTCGCAGAGCATGTCCATGGATTGGAGAGAGCATATCAGCAGCAGCAAGAAGGCTGCACTCATCGAGGAATCCACCCCGCTACCCACTTTAGCGACCAGCACGGCCACTACCAGTACCAATACGGCAATGATAAACTCCAATAGTGTGGCAAGTAGCACTGACGCCTCCTTTTCAACTGCAACTTAAAATCACCCTCCTCGTCTTATTCAACTCAATTCAATCAATTCAATCAAGAAAACACAATTAAAATTAAAATTCATCGGCTAGAAGATGTTCAAGTTTGACTTTGCGATCGACAACGACGGAGTGGAACAGCAGTCCGATGCTATGGACGTGGTGGTTGAGAGCACGACTGCCCAGCTGGACGCGTGCGAAATTCAGCAAAGCCAGCCAACTGACCAAGAAGCTGAGATCTCGCCACAATGGCCACCAGTTCCATCATTGGTGTTTGATGTGGCTCACGTCTATCCATCTTCAGCAGCATTGACAGAATCCAAAGAGCCGATTGTGTTATTGCGTCGCCAGCTGTCGGATATTCAATACCAGCTCGCGTTGACAGATCCATTGACAAACAACAACAACAACAACAACAGCAACAACAACAACACCGCCACTACCAATAATATGGAATCAGCAAAACAGACGAATGCAAACAATATGGCAAATGAGGTGGTAATGTGCAAACTACCGCTGGGAGGAGGTCCGTCAGACTTGATTAAGGGCATTTATGAGGGTGGGCTCAAGACGTGGGAATGCAGCAATGATCTCGTTCAATATTTACACAGTCAGCCACTGGGCTACTTTAATGGTAAAACTGTGCTCGAATTGGGATGTGGATCTGCACTTCCATCATTGTATCTACTGTCCAAGATTACATGCAATGGCAATGGCGATGGCGATGGCAAGGGGCCAAAGCTGATAGTGATGCAGGATTTCAATAAGGAAGTTATTGAGATGGTCACAATGCCAAATGCATTGGCCAACACCAGTGTATCTCATGAATTGGCGCGGAAGTGCAATGTAGAGGAGTATGCCACGCAGGGTGCATCAATTGAACTGGATCTTGAAGATGGTAAAATTGAGGAGTATGAACTTGATCAGGATGAAATTGAAAAGAAGAAGCAGAGGGAACAAAGAGAACAAGGAGAGCAAAAGGAACACCTGGAGAGTGGTTCATCGACATTGAGTGCAGAAGAATTGGCCAGCTGGAAATCATCCACATCAAACATTGTCAACTCGCGCTGCAAATTCTTTTCTGGAGACTGGGCACGATTGAATACTCTTTTAAATTCAGCTTCTTCGTCTTCAGGCAGTGAGGATGGATACGATGTGATTCTTACATCAGAAACTATTTATGAACTATCATCTCAGCAGTCGCTCTACAGTCTCATCAAAGCCACACTGTCCCGCAAACCCACCAGCGTTGCCCTGGTTGCAGCCAAGTCCATCTACTTTGGATTGAGCGGAAGTATGTTTAATTTTAGACAAATGGTGGAAGCCGATGGTCAAATGAATATCAGAGTTGTTAGAATGATTGATGCCTATGTCAAGCGAGAGATTGTTGAGCTCACTTGGAGGCTTTGAATAGCTACAAGTATTCGGTCTAATAGAAAAAGAAGACACTTTGAATAAAAACAAACTATAAGCAAACTGAGAAACAAACTAAGAAAAAACAATTAAAACTAAAAAGGAAACGATTATTAGTGCTATAAAATTTATGTTAAGTTATGTCATGTTATGCTAAACATTATCGCAGTGATTTAGTTCTTGGCAAGGATCTCTTGGAGAGAAGCCCAGGTGCCGGTAGTGAAGATGAGGACACCAAAGCTGAGCAAGAACAGTGAGCCGTTGCGCAGCTTGAGACGGCGAGCGCGGGCAGCCTCAACATCGAGACCGGACTCTGGAGTAGCCTCGCCCTGCTGGTTCAACAGTGGAGCATCCTCAGTCTCAGAGTAGTCGGTGGCAGTGTTGGCTTCATCCTCGCTGGAGGCTGGCTGCAGTGGCTTGCGACCACCAACAGACACACCGTAAACAGCCAAGTAGACAACGGCTGGGCAAATGAACGCCAGAGCACTGGCAGCCACAGCGCCAATAACCTTGAACACAAGACCCAAATCGGTAATGTTGATGGCACCGAACACAGTCAGAATGAACAGGATGACAGTCGACACAATGTGCACATTCTGAGATGACTGGCGCTCGCTAGACTCGAAGCCGATTGAGGACAAAATGAGAGTGCGGGCTGGGTAGAACAGCATTGGATAAGTCAGCAGCAGTTCGAGAGCAAGCAAGAAGCGGGCAACGTTGATATAGACATCATCAAGTGGGAAGTTCTTGAACAAGTTGGCCATGATATCATCACCAAAGGAGATGTAGCCAATCACGGCAAAGGTCAGCGAGACGAGAACAGCGCCGGTGGTAGCCAAAGTGGTGGCCTTGAACCACGAGCTTGGAGTGCGGTCAGCCATGGTGACAAAGATGGGGAAGGCAGACTGAGACGACACAAAGGAGAAGCTGACCATGGCGAGAGCTGAGAAGATGCGGTCTCCAAATGTGCGGTACGTGTGTGGATGATCAGCGGCATGGAGAGGACCACGCACAGCAACCAGCAGCAAGATGACAGGGAGGCACAGGACAGATACGATGGACGCGCTGGCCAGTGGAGCCAAAGTGCGGAAGAACAGCAGCGGCAAGACGAAGCCAATTGCAGAGGCCAGAATGGCAAACTCACGGGTGTAAACGTAGTCATAGAAGTAGCCTGGCAGGTACTGAGTGACCAGTGGCGGCAGCACATCGCCTGCAATGATCAGATAGCTCAACGTGCATCCAATGCAGCTGACCAACACTGCAAAGTTGAGGAACTGCTGGCCAGCACGACCAGTAGTGGTCAGCGCAAGCTGCGGGAAGTCAAAAATGCCCTTTCTCGCACCAGCCTTGATGAGAACGTACAGACCAAAGTTGGCGACGTATGGGCTCACAAGAATAGCGAATGCCGTGAACCAGAATCCACCTTCGCGCAGGGCAAACGGCAGTCCAAGAAGACCAGAACCGCAAATGGTATTGAGCAGGTTGAATGCTGTCTCGGAAACAGAGCAGCCGGTAGCAGAGTCGTCTTCCTGGCGCTGCTGCTCGTTATCTGGACGCTGAACAGTGGCGTCGCTGGCAACTGGGGCAGCTGAAGCTGCTGCTGGTGCCGACATCACTAATCTCGCAAGGAAAAAAAAACAATAAAGAAGGAAAGTTGTTGTTGCTGTTGTTGCTGTTCAGATAGAAAGCGAGATGTAGTTGTTTGACCGACGAGGTGTTGTTGCGGCTGAACCTGGACAAGCGAAGCACGGACGGTCAATGATATAGAGTGGGGGGAGTGGAGAAGGAGGGGGAAGGTTTGTGGAGGTAGCTGGCTGACTGCTGGGGTAGTAAGTTGTTACAAAGTCTTGGCAAGGAGCACGCCTTTTTTGAAGCCTGCTGTTGCCGATGTTGACCCACCGCGTACAGCAGTCCAATCGAGTGGGAATCAATATGACGAGATCATCACCCCGATTGGCTGGGAATCTCCTGATCACATCGAAGTGACGCAAATCGTGCGAACAAAGAGGAAGGAGGGGGGAACAAAAAAGGTTTCGCAGATGTATCGATGAAGTCAACCAGACGGTGGTGGTGCAGTGCTGTCACATCGAGGATAACGATCCTCTTCCCTGTACCGCAGCAGCAGCACTGACTGGAATGAGCGCCACCGAGTTGCACTGTAGGAATGAAAAAGAGAGGGAGAGTCAATTACATCGGTGGTGACAGTGACGATTCCCCCAGTGACACAGCCCACACGTGAGTATCAAGGCTGACTGGTAGCAGCTGGATGACGACGCTAGCCTGTGACTTGACTCACAAACAATCAAGTAGGTCGGTGCTAAAAGGTGGCATTGTCATTCCATCAAAGTCGATATTAAAACTGTTGTTTAGTTCTTTGCAGGTAAGCGGAATGGTGGTGGGCAGAAGTAGCTTGGCAAGTTCTCCGTGATTTGAGCTTCGTTGCGCTCCTTGACATCCTCGTAGAATGCCTTCAGTTTTGGCTCAGCCAATGTGTTCTCGACAACCTTGTTGAACAGCGGAGCAGCCTCTTCGCTCACAAGCTCAGCGAAGCCTTCACGGATAGCAAACTGCTTGAGCTGAGTGGCCAGCAGGTCTGCAATGGTGATGCGATCGCCGACATAATGACCATTGCCGCCATTCTTGGCCAGTGCGCGCTCGTGGAAGAAGAACAGGTTCTCCAATGCACTCTTGACACCGACAGCACGCTGCTCCTTGCCCTCTGCTGGAGTCCAGTAGTAGGCGTACAGGGCACCAACTGCCGGTTCAAACTATGAGCGCAAAAGGCTGATGGCTCACTCTGATTGCGGGGTAACGCGAAACGGTGTTCTTCAAAATAAAAGTGTAAACAAAACTAAGACTCAACTTATCAACCAACACTCTGTGAGTGTGGTGGCTCACAAAACTGCAGGCGGAAGGCATCAATCTGAGCCTGCTCAATCGCATTGTTGCCGTGGTATCCGATCAAGTTGGCGATGTAACGCTCAATGGCAGATGATTCGGATAGAGTTGCGATCACATTGCCTGTAGCGGCATCCTTGACATTGAGGATTGGTACCTGGCCGTGCGGGAAGTCATTACGCTGCTTGTGCCACTCGTTGCGTATGTGCTCAACAAGCTTGTACGGAATACCACCAAGCGCAAACAGCGCACGAGCAACCTCGGCGCGACCAACAAGGTACTTGAAGTATTCGAGTTCGTATGTTACGCTCTGGCTGCTCATAGCGGTTGTCTGTGTAGTTTGTCTGTGTAGTTTGTGTGTTTTGCTTTGTTGCTTTGTGTTGCTTTGTGTTGCTTTGACGTTGCTTTGAGAGACACAGCGAGTGCTCACACTCGTTCCTTTTATATCTTCTTGGCGCGGAGTGAGAAAAATGCTTTGTCTCGTTCAGTGTTGCAGATGAGTGTGAGAATTTGTGTACGCCTGACAAAGACGATTAGGATTTGAATGATCAAATCATAGCGCGCTTATGTAACGTGACCGACTCGCTCTTAATAAACCCTACAAGTAAACACGGAAGTCACTAAAAAAAAAGCATTAGATGAAGATGAGAAGGCCAGCAGCTGTAATCGTAATCACAGCTTTCAACCACTCTGAAAAAAGAGTCAGTCAACAGACATGAGAGATGGGATAACATAATCTACCTGCTTAAAAAAGAAGATGTGATTGTTGGCGGACATTTTGGACAACCGCCTTGAAAGGAAATATTGTGTGATACGAATCTTTCTTTAGAGGAACAACAGTCATGTTTAAAACATTGATTTCAATCTAATACAGCAAGACAGTCTGACATGACTGAGAAATTAAACATTGGCGCATCCCATACCGTTTCCAGCATCCCGGCATTTTGCACCAAGCGCACCTTCTTTGCTAGCACCGACGATGCAAGCAAACTTTCCCTGTCCATAACTGAGGAATGCTCCTTGTGCTTCTGAGCAGGCATAGGCAGTTCTATGTTCAGCAAAAGTGCCTTCGCACTTGCAAGTCTTGATGGTCTCGGCATCAACAACCATAAACAATGCACAGAGGAGAGCAAAGAACAGCAGTCCAACCTGCATACTTGGGAGAGTATTGAAGACACGCACCATGGGTGGAAGAGTAGTTCTTGTTACTGTACGATACGACACGACAGGAGAAGTTAGATAGCTCTTGAAGGAGGCGACGACGACGAAGTGCGTGCTGTGAAGTGGAGTGGAGTGCTGTAGATGGAGTGGAACGAAATGTGTTCAAATCGGAAGGCAAGGTCAGCGAGCACGGCCGCCTTTTATACTGAAAGGAGAGCAATAAGTTATATTGACAGGTCAGTCATGTCGGGTTGGCGATTGGTCAACCATTTAATTCGATAAATGAGCAGAGGTAAATGATCAATATGTCTGTCCATGCTGGGCACTCTGTGGATCTAATTAGTTGACAAACTGCTCGACTTGTTCTTCATTGTATATTGCTCCAACATTTGATTGATCAATCAACCATTTAATGAGATACACAAGAGGGTAGGTAGATGATCAATAAGTCTGTTCATATCCAACACCAGGAATCTAATCAATCTGTAAAATTGTCATGAGCGATGTCCGTGCCCAAACACATCTGCAGTCAACAGTGCCTCGGATTCAATTTCATACAGCTGCCCACGAGGCCAAGAACACCGAGCTGGTTTTCTTCTTTACCGACACTTGTGACTACACTAAATGAAGTGAGAGCAGTAACTCGATACATGTTATTCAGGGGCGGGTTTCGGGCAAGATTTCCCTTCAAAAAATTTCCTTTTCAACAAAAAATACAAAAAAATATCCAAGTCTGCCGAGATTCGAGATTAGAGTCCTGGGAGTGAAAATGACCACAGTTGTCCGTGCTCTGTGCCGTAACAGTGCTCTTCGTGGCACCATTGCTGCTCGTACCGCAGTGTTGTCTTCTCGTTACGGAGGTGTTCTGGCTGCCAATCTCGGAAGAATCTCTCGCACTACCTCTCTTTCGTCTTCTGCTGCTGCTGGTGTTGCTGTTCCTTCCCTTCAACAGCGTCTTCGTTTTGCGTCAACTTCGGCTGCTACTGCTGCTGCTCAAGAAGCTGCCGAAGAGTCTACAAGCAATGGCATTGTGATTGGAGAGGCTGATCTGGAGAGAATGCGTCGCTTGCGCAACATTGGTATTTCTGCCCACGTTGATTCTGGCAAGACTACAGTGAGTGAGCGCATTCTGTTTTATACGGGACGCATCAAGGAGATCCATGATGTTCGAGGCAGTGACGGAGTTGGCGCCAAGATGGACTCGATGGATTTGGAAAGAGAGCGCGGTATTACCATCAAGTCCGCATCCACGTATTGCTCATGGGGTGACTACAACATCTCATTGATTGATACGCCTGGCCATTTGGATTTCACTATTGAGGTTGAGCGTGCACTGAGAGTGTTGGATGGCGCAGTGCTTGTGCTGTGCTCAGTTGGAGGCGTGCAAAGTCAGTCTATCACGGTTGATAGACAGATGCGCAGATACAATGTGCCGAGAATCTCGTTTATTAACAAGGTGGATCGAACCGGAGCAAATCCATGGAAGGTCATTGATCAGTTGAGAACCAAGTTGAAGTTGAATGCAGCAGCCATCCAGCTCCCCATTGGAACAGAGGATAAGTTTGTTGGAGTGGTTGATTTGATTGCAATGAAGGCTAAGGTGAACGAGGGAGTTCGTGGCTCAGTTGTGGCTATTAAGGACATTCCAGCAGATTTATTAGAATTGGCCAAGGAAAAGAGAGCCGAGCTGATTCAAACATTGGCCGAGGTTGATGATGAAATTGGAGAGTTATATATTATGGAAGAAACACCAACTGAGCAGCAGCTGAAGGATGCAGTTCGTAGAGCAACAATTTCACTCAAGTTTACACCAGTTTGCATGGGAAGCGCCATTAAAGACAAGGGAATTCAGCCGCTCTTGGATGCAGTGTGTGACTACTTGCCATCGCCTAATGAGGTGCCCAATTCAGGATTGGATTTGAACAACAACGAACAGTCGACTGAACTGGTTTCAGCAACGAATGCACCATTGGTTGGATTGGCGTTTAAGTTGGAAGAAGGTAGATATGGACAGTTGACGTATATGAGAATCTATCAAGGTAAAATTGCAAGAGGAGACACAATTTACCACGTAAGAAGTGGACGTAAGATCAAGGTTCCGAGATTGATTAGAATGCATTCAGATGAGATGGAGGATGTTCAGGAAGTTGGAGCTGGTGAAATTTGTGCGCTGTTTGGTGTCGACTGTTCATCAGGTGATTCGTTTACAGATGGCACCCAAAACATTGCATTGACTTCAATGTATGTGCCTGATCCAGTTATTTCTCTGTCATTAACTCCAAAGAGCAAGGACACAACTAATTTCAGCAAGGCGTTGAACAGATTCCAGAAGGAAGACCCTACATTCAGAGTCCATTTGGATCCAGAGAGCAAAGAAACCATTGTGTCCGGCATGGGTGAATTGCACTTGGATATTTATATTGAGAGAATGCGGAGAGAATATGGCGTGGATTGCATAACTGGCAAACCCAGAGTGGCCTTCAGAGAAACTATTGCTGGCAAAACCAAGTTTAACTATACCCACAAGAAGCAGTCTGGTGGTGCTGGCCAGTATGGCAGAGTCATTGGTTACATTGAGCCAATCACTAAGGAGGAGGCTACGGCTATCGCTCTCAAAGAGTCTCAGGCTGGTAACAGTGGTGGCAAGTCCAGCTCTGGCGATATTTCCGGAGGAAGCAAGGGCACTCATGCCAAGACCACAATTGAATTCGTGAATAACTTGTCTGGTAACAACATTCCACCAAACTACATTCCAGCCATCCAGAAGGGATTCATTGAGGGATGCGAAAAGGGACCGTTGATTGGACACCCAGTGACTAACATCAGAATGGTGCTGGAGGATGGTTTGGCTCACTCTGTTGATTCTTCTGAATTGGCTTTCCGTTTGGCTGCCATTGGTGCACTGCGTGAAGCCTATAGCAAGTCAACTCCAACTGTGCTTGAACCAATCATGAATGTGGAGATCACTGCTCCAATCGAGTTCCAGGGTGCTGTTCTTGGCTCAGTGAACAAGCGTAAGGGAACCATTGTGGATACCGAAGCCCAGGAGATGGGATTCACAGTTTCTGCCGAGGTGCCTCTCAACAGCATGTTTGGCTATGCATCTGAACTGAGATCATTAACGCAGGGTAAGGGTGAGTTCAGCATGGAGTATAAGAGCCACGAGCCTGCTCCCATCTATGTTCAAAATGATCTCGTAGATGAGTATCAGAAAGAATTAAAAGAAAAGTCTAAATAAACATATTACTTCATCTTTAAAAGCAGTACACAATACACATTACACATTAAACACTACACATTACACATATTCGCTTCCTTTCCTTCTCTTTCTCTCTCTTTCTCCCTCTCTCGTCCTCTTAGACTGAATCTTCATAAATCCTCACAATTAAAACTAGTATAATTACTTATTTTCAATGCTATTACTATTTATTGACACATTTGCCAGTGTTCGTTTGGCATGTTTGATTACTGCCACAATCTGCGTTTGATTTACACTTGACTCTACATCCGCAAATCTCGCCAACTGCATTGTCAAATGTACAGATGCTGTTGACCGCATCATTACGGATTCCCATGCAGCATTGCAGACATGAGTTGGGATTGCATTTGGGCTGCTGATTGCATCCGAGATATTTGACTACGCAAATCTTACTCTCACCCGTGCACATTGATGAAACGCACACTTTGGTGCACATTTGATACGGCTTGCATTCAGCGTCCGAATTGCATTTGACGAGCTGCTCTGAGCCTTGAGGAGATGGTGGAGCGCCATTCTGTGCCACAGCCTGGACAGACACAGCCGTGGCAGCAGCAACAGCCAGGAAGATACTGAACGATAGTTTCATTTCGATTGTTTCTTTGTGGATAACGGAAGGTCAAGTTGACAAGCAAGAAAAGAGAACTGCAGCAATAAAACAAAAAGATATATATGAGCCGAATCAACAAAAGAAGGGGAATGGCAGTAAATTATATATTCAAAGGGGGGGATGAGTGAGAGGAGTAAATTGTATTACATTGTTTGGTGTCTCTTTGAGGGAGATGCTTCTGACATATTATTATTATTATTATCAGGATCGGATCCATTCATTCTGCCGCGTTTCCGAGTAAAGTGGGATTGGATATCATCATTTGAACCAGCAGTGCCAGGTACCGGAGATGGACTGGCATAATCTTCACGAACAGCACCTGGCTCATCATCTTCATCATCTTCACCATCGTCATTATCGTCGTCGTCAATAACCTCACCATCATCCGAAACAACAATATCGTTGGCATTATCATGGTCATCGTCCGTATCATCAATTGCACTGCGATTTGTGCTTGAAATGATGTCATGTTCCAGTTCCTCATTAAGTGCATCGGTCGTTTCCACATCGTGATTATCGGTATCCACTGTTGTTGCTGTGGTTGTTGTTGCTGTGATGGTTGTTGCACCTTCTTCAATCAGCTCTCCATTCATAGCCTTTGCCATCATTTCCTTCATTTGAGTAATTCCATCCATCATCAACTGTTGCTTGTTTAACAGCTCATTGATGCAATAGGGATATCCAGCCGTTAATTTTCGTTCTAGGTGTGAAATCTCTTGTTGCAACAGTGCAATCTCTTGCTGACATTCGTCTCTTTTACTGTGCTTTTCGATTTCTCTGGCAATGGAATCGTACATTATTCTATTCTCGCGAGTCTGGAGTGATTCTTTGAGTCTTTGTCTCAAATCATCAATGCCCGTTGTCGTTTGTGCAACTTCATTTCGTATTTGATCAGATTCATTATCGTAGAAGGTAGTCTCGGAGAGTGCTGAGCTAGTGGCTGCTTCTAAGCGAAGCAACTGGAGCTCGAGAAGTGATATTTCAGCAAGCAAGACTTCGGCTCCAGCTGCAACTTCCGAGGGAGATGAAGTCGACGTCTTGCTGGACCAGGAAGCATACTTGGCCAGGCAGGATCGCAACCGTCTATCGTCCAACAGTAGTCTGTGCTTGATCACAGCCTCTTCGTCTACTTTTTGCTGGCTCATCGCTTCTGCTTTTGCTGTGCTGTGTTATTTTTTTTTGATAATCGCTGCTGTTGTCGTTTTGAGGTGTTCGCGATGTGAGTAGATAACAACAACAATAGCAACGACAATTCTTTTTGTTGACTGTGTTACTCCATAACTCACCGTCAAACCCTGCCTAACCAATAATCCCAGCACAGGTTGTCACTATATGCCTTGTTACTATCAAAATGATGCCAATTGTTCTAACTTCTTTAAAAGAAATTAGCGATTATTGGGGGTTAACAATAGCCGACTTGCTTGGCAGATGTATTGGCATTCATTAAAAATACGACTCGGTCCTTGGCGCCGACTAGGTACCACACTGTGGACTTGCCGGCATCTAGCTTACTCTGTCGTTACTAATAGCGCTATCGGAGTTATTATTAAATTAGTCGCTTTCCTTGGCTCTTGGCTTCCTTCCTCTTCTCCTCTCTCCTTCTCCACGGACCAATAATTGCCATTCCCCGAGATTGTCACCGAGCCGCCGGCCTATAAAAGAAGGGATCTCACCGATGCAATGTCATCAATCATCCCATCTCATACTGCATCCTCACAACCAGATACACCCGCCTATTTCTCCTCTCTCCCCCTCTCTCAAGTCATTTTGAATCAACGTATAAATGCGCGTAAACATCGCTTTTGGGCTTGTTACGGCCATTCTGGCTTGCTCACAACTCGTTGACGCTCAGCACGAGTTTCGTAGCAAAGTACAGCAGCCTATCGAGCTTGTGAAGAAGCCGTCACACAAGATAAACGCTCGTGCCGCTCCCGTTGGCAACGATGAAGCCAAGCAGAAGCAGGCTATTGCTGACTTTGAACGCGATTTCTCTGCTGTGCTCAAGCGTCGCCAAATTCCGGGCATGATGTACACTGTTGTTCGCCAGAACAAGACCATCGCTGCGTCTGGCATTGGTATTGCAGACATGAACAAGCCTGACTCCAAGGTTGATGGCGACACCCTGTTCATGATTGGATCGTGCACGAAAGCCATGACAGCAGCATTGTTTGGCACGGTTGTCGACGAAGGCAAGGTCAAGTTCACCGACAAGATCAGCAGCGTACTTCCGCGCTTCCGTCTCAAGGATCCAGTGGCTTCCCGCGAGTGCACCTTTGAAGACGCAATGAGCCACCGCACTGGATTGCCACGTCACGATGCACTTCTCAAGCTGACCACGAATGACACAGTCAATGACTTCCTTGACCGCATCCAGTATCTGGAACCACACAACGAGTTTCGATCGACCTGGGAATACAACAACATTATGTTTGGAGTGGCTGGCCAGGCGGCGGCGGCGGCCGTCGGTCTTTCGTACGAGGAGGCACTGCAGAAGCGCGTCTTTGACAAGATCGGTATGAAGAACGCACTTCCTGGCCCCAAGTTGCTGCAAGGAAGTGGTCGCAAGGCAGCCAAGGGTCACGATGTGGTTCGTGCCCCTGGCAATGACAAGAATCTCACCTTGATTCAGAACGAAGACTACACAAACGTTGCTGTTGGCGGACCGGCTGGCAATGTGCTTGCATCTGCCAACGATGTCGCATTGTATTTGCGCACTTTGCTTGCTAACGGCTTGGCACCAGATGGCAAGACGCGCGTGCTGTCCAATACAACGATGAGCGAGATCTTCCGCAGCCGCATGATTTATCCGAATGATGGAGGTGACATGCCACAGCCAATGTTTGGCAAGGAACAGGCGTATGCTCAGGGTTGGGTCAACATCAATTATCGTGGAAAGCACCGCGTCATCCAGCATGGTGGCGCAATTGATGGATTCATTACGCTTTTCGCGCTCTTCCCAGATGACGACCTGGCCATCGCCGCATCGATCAACCAGTTCTCGGAGTTTTCATCCTATGCCGCTGTGCTTGATCTGGCCGACCGCTTCCTTGGCTACAATGACGTTGACTGGAGTGAGGTTTATTCCAAATTCGTTGACCAGTCGCGTGCCAATGCTGCCTCCCACAAGCCCGAGCGCATTCCAGGTACACAGCCATCTCGTCCAATTGACGCCTATGTGGGCAGCTTTGTGCACAAGAGTTACGGCACAGTCAAGATTACCAAGAAGAGCGACAGTGCCTCTGATGCCAAGGACGGACTCGTGTTGAGCTTGGGTCCGTTCACAATTCCACTCGTTCACGCGCAGTACGATGTGTTCACATTGCCATTTGGACCAGAGATCAGCTTCGATATCGTATTCTACACGACGGATGGGTCTAAGACGCTGAACAAGATCAATGCCGCTGGCTTTACACAAGGTCTGGACGAGCTCGTGTTTGACCGTGCTTAAGGCGGACGCCATTATTCGGTAGCTGTTTTTTATCAAACAATTCTTTTATTTAACGACTTTAACTCAATCCTAGCAATTTTAATGATTAATTAGATTCCTGGCGTTGGATAGGAACAGACTTATTGAACACCCATCTCCCCTTCGCTTATCTCCTTGAATTGTTGAGTGAACATCTATCTCCCCTATTGCGTATCTCATTAATTGGTTGATCCATTGTTGAGTCAATATACAATGAAGAATAATCCCAGTAGTTTAATGGACTAATTAGACTCCTAGTGCCCAGCATGGATAGACCCATTGATCATTTACCTTTCGTTCCTTGTCTTCTTGTCTCCTTAAATTGTTGGTATATTGCCTACTCAACATGATTGAGCTGTTAATATAACTCCTTATTCCTTCCCCCAGCATATAGAGCCCGTGCCTGCTGCCCGTGCCTGCTGCCCGTGCCCTCCGTTTTGAACACATTTCAGCACACAGACCTCAAACTACATTCCACTTCACTTTGCAGCACAGCACATACGCTTCATCATTTCTTCAAGCACTGTTCAACTCCATTCACAGTTGAAATACAAGACAATACATCTGCTAGAGGGTAAGATTTAGTACTGCACATGTCCCGGTTCACTTTTCTGACGATTGCTTTGTTCTTGGCGGCGCTGAGCACTACCTCAGCTTTCAAATTAGTTAATACAATTATTGGCCGATATGTTGGAGCTTATGAGGATCCAAATGTGAGCAAATTGTACTGGGGAATTGGAAAACTGGATGAAGACTACACTGACATGACAGCTAAACGTCAATCGACTGGCGGTTTCAGCTATGTGGAGAGAAAGACTGGACGAACTATGTGCAGATCAGATAGATGGATTAAATTTTTGCCTAACGCAGAGGGAACAAAAGATTGCATTTGGACACTCAAGGATGATAGGGGCTGTGCAAGATTGAAGCTAAGAGATGAGAATTTATACCTCGGTATGGGATACACTGATAATATCGATGGCTGGCGTACAGGAACGTGGCTGTTCCTCAATGACTTTGTTCACCAATGCTACAGAATCATCTCAACGGAGGATCTACCAGATTATGAGGCGGCAGATATAAATATATTCCAGCTTCTGGGCCGTAAGGAAGATTAGTATAAGAGCAAACATTATTATGATAATTAGTTATGCTTTTTTTTTTAAATAATCACGATGCTCAACTTTCAATTAGATTACCTCGTGATGTAAACTATAAATAGGTTATCATTACTAGTTTTGTTTATTGATTTAATTCAATATGAGATGAGCCAGAATTTTGTGTTACAGCGGGAGGAATTGCTGGTTGCAGCTCTGCCAAACAACTCATTCTGTTACCCTCCCACCTCAACTCGACGCCTCGGTTAGTCAGCAAGAAGAATATCACCACTGTCGCAATGGCCAGTCCAGAGTCCATTCCCGCACTAAACGCAAACGCATACTTCTCGTACCAATCTCGCCGCCTCCTCTTCAAATAGTGATTGAAGATGTAGCCAACGACTGTCCATGCCACGAAATCAGCCGGTGGAGCGCTGGGCAGTGAGCCGGACGCCGATAGTATCACTGGAATGTGCACATGCTTCAACAAGCTGGATTTGGGGAACTGGCGCTGCAGCAAGTAGATTGGGATGGGCAGGAGAGCACCAATCCAGAAGCCGTGCAGCGTCACGCCGTAGTCCTGGTCGTTGAACGTCTTCTTTGATCCGACTAGTCCCCAGACAATGGACGCCGAGTAAAACGTCGCGGCCGAGCTACATGACCACGGGTTGGTCGGCCGCGGATCGCACATGTCCTTGACAGTGTCCAGTAGCCAGTACGCCACAAATAGCTGTATAGCTGCTGCCAGCAATGTGCCCACGGATTGACAAACAAACAGGTGCCTTGGCGGTATCTTCAAATAGTGGCCAAGTTTCAAGTCGCTTATCAGAAACAGCGCCTGAGTTTGGCATATATAAGTATACGTTTTGTAGGTTACATTGCCAATTGGGTTTCCAGGATACAAGTATCCAAATATGAGCTCTGAAATAATGTTCAGGCCAGGCTGCTGATTAGTCACTGCTTGGATCATGCCAATGGGGATTGTAAAAATTAGTGGAAGCAGTAGACAAAATAGAAACATGTACCAGTGCACCTGCAAACTGTACTTTTCGCAGGCTATTATTGCCAATCCAGCAAAGACGGTAAACATGGCTGCGTACCACCAAACGGGCACTTCGGGGTAAGCGCGCATCAGACGCATGTGGATGTCATCGTTGGGCTGATTGCGAGCATCTCGATATCGCATCCATAAGTCGTGGCGATGATATAAAAAGATGTACGTTAGGACGCAGCTCAGTCCAGCAAAACCAACACCATAGGACACGGCGAACTGGGCAGGCATAAATAATGTTGAATACTCTCGGTAGGCGGTTTCATTAAGATGTTGAATGTTATTTGCGGCATCGGTCATTAACACACGAGTAGTATTGTATCGATTTCCATATGCATCATACACATGCCAGTCATAAATTGGATACTTTTGGGCATCCCACACATTTGCATAGTACAGAGCTGGTGTCACAATCCACATGATAATCACAAATCCAGCAAACACATTCGCCACTGCCCAAAACGGCGTTGTGATCGGCGACCCCAGGTTTCCAGCAATGTTCGTCCAGTCCATTGGAATGTTGAGCAATCCCAGCCCAAACTGGCCAGAACTCAATTGAGCAAACAGCACAGAATCCCGATCAAACATGCAGAGTATCGAGAATAACGACAGCATGGTGAACAAGTAGCCAGGGACCCAGTACCAAATGAATGAGACGGCAAAGATGCACCAGAAGAAACGAGTTCGCGACATGCCCACCCAGCCAAAACTGGAAGCTTCGTGGAATGTGCGAAACAGGACAATGTTGGCGAGATTAGATGGCCAGATCATGGCGGCTGGGTAAACGAGAAACGCGCGGCAGATGCCCGCTAAACCATACCCAATCATTTGTGTTGTGAGCATCAGCAGAAGTGACGGACCTTCACCGAGCGACGAATGATAAAACACATCTTTGATCACCACGATATCGATTGCATAGACAGTACCTGCACCGGCTGATGCAAATATACAGATCAACGCGTGTTCTTTGATACTGAATGGAGCTGGATTCAGGCTCCATCTCCATCCAAATGTCTGAAATTGTCGACGAGGCAGAATGAATTCCAACAGACGGCCGAGTGGAAACACTGCGATTTGGACAACAAGTGTGCCGAGACTGATGGGATTGGCGCGAAACCAAAAGAACTGATTGACAAAGGCCAGAACGCATGTCCAGAGAATGCCCAGTAGCCAGACTCTAAACGTGAGCGATGGCATTGAAGGATCGTCTCGATTGGATACAGCTGCGCGCACTTCGAAATATGGTGAGTTCTCGTCGACACACACATCGTCGTCATTGTCGTTGCAATAGTCGTAGTCAATGCAGTTGGATGTGAGCTTGTGGCAGGGAATGGCGACGGATGTGCAATCGTTCGAGGAAGATGCGACTGCTGTGGCGGCTGATGATGTGGAAAGTGCGGTGCTGGCTGGTGAGATTGCAGGAAGGACAGGCGTAACGCTGGCTGTCCGTCTGTGGTCGTGTTCGTATCCGTTCCTGCTGCTGCAGTTGTTGTTGGCGTCCTGGTTGAGTAGCATCGATTGTATCAATAGAGTGGGTGTGAATTGAGGTGGCTTGAGCGTGGAAAGCAAGTTTGAGGAGTTCGTTATTTTTTTTTCTCGCGCGTATGTGTGAGCAATACAGAAGTCTCTAAAGCACAAAGTGATCGAGTTCAGTTTCTCATTAAGGCTCAGCAGGCAACTGACTCTCTCTTGATCTCTCTCGATCTCTCTCTTTACCTCTACCTCTCTCTACATCTACCTCTCTCTCACTGACCTCATTCCCGCAATATAGGTCCATATTGCCATTTTGCAAGGAGACTGTAAAAGGTGTCAAAGTGTTCAATGGATTATGACAACTACAGGGGTCGACTCCATTTAATAAAGTTCGTAATGATCCTTCCATCAGGCCAACCGTAGAAAACCTCCCCCTGATAGAAGGTTGGTTGAAGACCTCCAACAAGGCATCATCATGACGTAAAGTGTAAAATGCATATGGTAATAATACTCATTCATTTGCTAGTTTAGTTATTTTCTTCGAATAAAATAAGAATAAGAAAGGACATAAAGTAAAGTAAAGTGAAGTGAAGTAAAAAATAGGTCAATGTAGATGCAATGTGAAGTGTGTGTGTTTTTTTTGTGATGATGAATGAGATTCCTCTTTTGTAATTTAATTCGATTCAATTGTCATAAAATTAAAGATCCCGCATGGAGATGTCCTCCCCATCGTCATATTCAGTGTTTTGACGAGGAGTTGTTGAGGGAGAAGGGCGTCGCTTGAGACCAGCCTGGCCATTCAAACCATACTGTTGTTGCTGTTGTTGTTGCTGGTCAGCGAGTGATCGATTTAGATTGTCTGTTACGTTCATAGCCTCGACCATTGCGCCATGAACTTTGCTTACTGCAGCTGCCGCCACAAACCGTGCACCAGATTGCACTTGGCCAGAAAGACCCAAAGAGTGGACAACGTATGCCATTGAGCCAAGAATCAAGAGGAGAACCAGGAGGATTGGAGACTGCAATAGAGCCACAAACTCGTTCCAGCCGAGAATGGCAAGCAGAATCATTGTCCAGTACGGAACACGAGCCTCGGTCGACACAATAGAGCGCTTCGCTTCCAAGAACAGCGCATCGGATTCACGCTGGAATCGACGAGTCAATTCGCGCTTACGGAATGCTGGAAGTACAATTAGAGACTCTGCGAGATCAAAGTCATCCAGACTGCCATCTTCGCCTGTACCAGCTGCATGAGCCGGGAAGAAGTTGCTGCCCTCGCCAATGACATCTTCGTGGGTAGAAATGTCAATTCGCTCAAACAGCGGCAATAGCTTGGCGGCTTCTGACTTGGCAACACCGAAATGAGCGTCAATGTCATCCTCTGGCGTCCACACCTTGGGCAAGCCGTTGGCATCGTAGCGGAACAATTCTTCGAGCTTATTGCGCAGCCGCATAATGACCATGTTATCAACCAGCTCGTCATCAATCTTCTTGTGCAAAATGAGCCACGCCTCCAAATGTAAACGCTGAACAGCTGAATTGATTTCAGGCTTTGGGACGCTGTATTCAGTCAATCTCTGAATAAGCAATTTGTCGGCACGCTGAGATGTAACTTGAATGAATCCATTCAATACTCTGTTCCACATGTCCTCATTTGGCTCACTCAACGCAACTGCAACCATCTCGTCAATCTCCTTTTGCATCTTCTTGCCCAGCGATACATGCAGTTTGCGAATCTCTTCATCGCGGAACTTTGTGGTCAAACTAGCCAACTCTGCACGCAATTGATCGCGCTCGGCTGTGAATGTCCAGTCGGTCTCAGGCAAAATCAAGTCATTTGCAGTCTGTTCAAACTCACGCATTGTGTCCTCAACGGTTGATGCGGCGAATGCAGCAAAGTTGTATTCAGTTCCAGATGAGACTTTGGACTGGAGAGTTGATGCAAACTTAGATGTGGCTTGCTTGTAGAGAGTGCGCAGCTGGCCCGTAAAGAGTACATGCAAATGGGCATTAACTTTGGAGAGGTGTTCAGTGCGCTTACGGTTGTACACCACTGCAACATATCTACTCGCACTTTGGTCAAACTGATCCAGCGCTTCACTCTGCAATGCCTTCATTTGATTGCCCAAATCTGGAACAATTTTGCCAGCTTCAACTACAATTGGCTTCAGGTGCTTTGAGGCTTCCTGGAATGCAGTAAACACAGTCGAGCTAATTTCATCGCATCTATACTGGGCCAACAGCTCCTGCTGAGTGGGCAAATCCAAGTCTCTGTTTGAAACAATCTTCTCCCAAATAGCCTCTGCATACTTTGGGAATCCATCTGCTGGAATTCTGCGATGATACTGTGGTTTGAACACATAATCCGAGCTACTCTTGTCAGTAAATCTATTCTTTAATTTACTGCATTCAATGTCAAACTTCTCCGGAGTCAATATTTTATGAGGGAGAGATGTAAATACAAAATCAAAGTAGTCGTTGATTCTGCAATCCTCCATTCCGGCTGGCTTGGCTAATCCATCCCAAATGCGCTCCAAATCTGTCTTCAGAGTTGAAATCAAATTGTCCAAAGGAGTTCCCACGTGATCTCTAATCACAAACAGCAGCAGCATCTTGGCAGAGCCTTTGCGCTGGAATAGCTGCAAATTAACTTCAAAGACAGTCTTCAATAAACCCATATTGGCTCCATTATACAAACCAACCATGTGCTCCCACATGTTAACAATCAACACCTCCGATGTGGCCAGTGAAAAGAGAGCACTTTTACGCTCAAAGTCCTGGTTTTCTCCTCTTTCTCTTCCATCTGTGCCCTCCACATCCATAATCAGTGTGTTACTATCTATGGCTTTACTCATCCAGATGCCTTTAGTAGTTTGTTGGCGCTGGCTTTCATGCATAACTGGGAAATGCGTTCCAAACAATCTGTTCAACAATGTGCTTTTACCTGTGCTCTGAGATCCAAACACAGCAACCACATTGTAATCAAATCCAGAATCTAACAAATGCCACGTTGAATTCATGTGCTCCTCTAAACCGGAGTTGAACGATTGGTCTTCATCAATAACCTGCAGTTGCTGCGTAGCATTCATTGCATTGCCAATGCTGCTAATACTGCGATTGCGGGAGTAGCCACTTGCTGTGGAAAACGTTGGCGACAGTGGAGAGGCTGAAACGGAAGAACGAGAGATTGCTTGTTCTGAAGTAGAAGTAGCAGCAGCAGAAGAAGTAGAAGTAGAAGCAGACGAGGAGGTCGTCAGCCGAGAAGAAGAAAGGTTGCCACTTGGCAAGCCCGATGAGGAAAAGGACGACATTCCTGGCAACAACTCAAGCACTGACAAGAAGAGAAGAACACACTTTTGCTGCTACTGCTGTTGCTGCTGTTGTTGCTGTTGCTTGCTGAAAAGAGAGAGAGGGAGGGAGAGAGTGCGTGTATATATGTGTAAGAGTTGGAGAACTGTTCTGGGACACGCAGATGCACTGTTCTTCAAAGGGAAGAGTGTAAAAAAAAAAGCTTGCGACGTGTGTTCGTGCGCCGAAGAGATTTCGAGAGTTGCGAACGTGAACGTGGTCGAAGACACCTATGAAGAGAGAACGAACGAAAGCGAAAGCGAAAGAGAGCGAAAGAGAGGAAGAGGGACGAAACCGCACTGCGCCGAACTAACAACAGCAACAACAACAACAACAACAACAGCAACAACAAAAATGAGTCGATTCGATTCGATTCGCAACATGAATGCATTCAGTTGAAGATATGAGTACACCCAAAATTTCACACTGGACTGCAATCCGTGCACATCAACTGTCCTGTCAACAGAGGCTGTGAGCTGCAATGAGTGCATAGCGAGAGTAACTCGGACACTCTGCCAATCAGTGATTCCACAAATGATCTACTCTTATTTTTCTTTTTTAATAAACAAGGTGTTATCTATTATTACTAAAGTTATTACTATGAATATGATATTAAAGCATGGCTTACAATGTCGAAGAGGGAGTCACGGTCGATGCTGAGGCGGTGGATTCACTTGCATGATCAGCATTTGGGATCGACTGGGAAGAGTTGGAAGATGTTTTGCGACTCCGTAGAATGTTGCTGATAAAGAACTCGCCAGCCTTGTAGGATGATCTGACCAGTGGGCCAGATGCAGTGTACTTGAAGCCAAGGTCGTTTCCAACCATTTCCCAGTGCTTGTACTTTTCAACCGACACAAACTCATGCACCTTCATGTGTTTCTTTGTCGGCCGCATATACTGACCCAGTGTAACGCAATCAACATCAATCGAGCGCAAGTCCTTGAGAGTCTGCAGCACTTCCTCATCAGTCTCGCCACAGCCCAGCATGATTGAGGTCTTTGTGATGAGAGATGGCTTGGACTTCTTTGCATGCTCCAGCACAGAGAGTGATTGGCGATAGCCAGCGCGTCTGTCACGCACATACTTTTGGAGAGCCTCAACTGTTTCCACATTATGCGCATAAACATCCAATCCGGAGTTTGCAACCAACTCCACATACTCCAGCTTGCCCTGATAGTCACCAGTCAAGCACTCGACGAGAATGTTTGCATTTCTAGATTTAATTCCACGCACTGTCTCTGCAAAATGGGCAGCTCCACCATCAATCAAGTCATCTCTATCCACTGAAGTCAGCACAACATAGTCCAAGCCCCATCTTGAGAGAGCCTCGGCTGTGCGCTCCGGCTCCAGCGGATCAAGTGGCTTTGGACTGCGATTGGTTTTCACTGCACAGAATCTGCACCCGCGAGTGCATTCATCTCCCATCAACATAATCGTGGCTGTGGCTGTCTTGTGCTCGCCTCCTCCCCAGCACTCTCCAATGTTGGGACACTTTGCTTCTTCACAGACCGTGTGCAACCCAAGGCCACGCAAGTCATTCTTGATGCGATTGAATGCTGCGCCAGATGGAATCTTCACCTTGGCCCACTCTGGAAGCTTGACGTGGTTCTTGCGTCGGCGCTCCGCTGCTTGAATCTGTGCTTCCGTCAATGGCTTGCGAGGCGATACCGGTGCTGGCTCGTCACTCCCAGATGCACCAGCAACGACAGGGCCATCGCCAGCCGCAATGAAATCCATCAATGACGGGCCGGACGCAAGCTTCGACTCCAGCTTGCTTTTGGCAGTTTCACTCTGAGGAATTGGTGCATCGGTCGGCTGTGACAAGAAGCGGAGCGAAGTTGTTGCAAATCCGCGAGATGTGGCCGCGAGACTGCTTCTGGCAGTCATACACCGTATCGGTTGTGCGCTTGTTGTAGCTCTGATCATTATCGCTTTGTCGCTTTGTCGCTTGGTTGAATAAAGGCGTCGAATAGTGTGAGGAAAGAAGAAGTGGAAGAGGAACGGGAATGAGTGAGTGAGAATGAGAAAGGGAACGGAGGCAGAGCAGCAGCGCGAGTCAAGCCGAGCCAAAGTCGTCAGGTTCGAGTCAAAAAAAAACCGAGTCAAGGCCGAGTTGTGGTCGAACGGTCGAACGGTGTGATCAAGGTCAGTCCACCGAGATGCTCAAATCTTCCGTTCGTCGGCTGTGCCCTTTTGTTTTCGTTACAACACCACCACCACCACCACAGCCTGCTTTTGTTTTTTTTTTTATTCTCAAACCCTCGCAGCCTACACCTTGTCTCGAAAGCTCAGCACTACAAACACAGAAAAGATGGCTCCCTCGGCTAAGATTGCACCGTCCATCCTGTCGAGCGACTTTGCTCGCCTCGCCGAAGAGTGCCAGCTTATGATTGCACGGGGAGCAGACTATCTGCACGTTGACGTAATGGATGGCCACTTTGTTCCAAACCTCACATTGGGTGCCCCGATTGTCAAGTCTCTTCGCAAGCATCTTCCAAATGCATTCCTGGACTGCCATCTCATGGTCTCTCGCCCCGAGCAATGGGTGAAGGACTTTGCTGCCGCCGGTGCTTCCCTCTACACATTCCACATTGAGGCTACAGAGGATGCATCTGGGCTGATTGATGCCATCCATGCGGCGGGCATGAAGGCGGGCATCTGCGTCAAGCCAGGCACTCCAGTTGAGTCGATTCTGCCAGTTGTTGACAAGGTTGACCAGGTCCTTGTGATGACAGTTGAGCCTGGCTTTGGAGGTCAAAAGTTTATGGCCGACTGCCTGAGCAAGGTTAGATTCCTTCGGGAGAGATATCCAAACCTTGACATTGAGGTTGATGGCGGCTTAGCTTTGGATACCATTGAGCAGGCTGCTGAAGCTGGTGCCAACGTGATTGTTGCTGGAACTGCAATCTTTGGCGCAAAGGACCCTCAAGATGCCATCGCCAAGCTGCGTGCCGCCGTTGACAGCGTAGCTCTCAAGAACTAAACTCACTTTAAAAGTTCCCAAAAAAAGTTCACCTTATTCTATTCTATCTTACAGTATCTTACAGTATCTTAAAGTCTCTTTGTTTGTTGTTTGTTGTGTTTATTTGTTTGGCTTGGGTGGTGATACAGGAGTTACAGTGCGTGGCGTTGTCGTGGTCAGCATTTCGCGAAGAGCTGGCAAGCTAATCATTTGTGGTTTTGGCGAATGTACAATTGGACTTGATCCAGGTCCATTGGATTGGCGACTTGAGATAGACCCGACGCCTGCAATGAATGGCGATGGCGGCATTGGAGAAGGTCTATCGACCGCACCGAGGGACGGAGTCCCTGGACGGGCTGGCAGCGATGATTTTGATGGCGCTGGCAACTTGAATTGCTTGGCTTGCTTTGGTGGACTCACTGTCGTCGTGGCCATGGTGGTTACAGAGTCAAGCTCGGATTTTGTGTTGGTTCTCGTTGGAGCCTTGGACAGCATCAGAATCGAAAATGCAGCCTCACGGAAGTCCTCGTCTTCAGTCTCCGAAGCACTTGCAATAGCTGCAACAGATGCCAAGGTGGACATTGTTGCCAAATTCTGCGCTGCGGGTGGCAAGATTGCCGGTGATGGGCGAGATGGAACTTCTGGAATGTTGAATTCATCGTCGTCTTCGCTGAATGTCCCCAGCAATGGACCAGTTACACCTCCGATAATTGGACGAGACAATGGATGTGGACGCATTGGACCAAACGGAGCCTGGATGGTGGCAAGTGATGAAGTCAGCCCGGCGCCAGTGCCGGTGCCTGTGTTGCTTCGCTTCATTGCATTGCGCTGCAGCTCGAGGGCGAGTGGCTCACCGCTGCGCTTGCGCTCAAACAGGAAGCTTGAGGACGAGCCACCGGCCGATCCGATTGTGTGAGCGCGAGTCAGCAGCGGCGACTGCTGCGACAGCTGGCGGTGCACCGGCTGGGGAAGCTGCAGCGGCGGACGCACACGAGGGCGGGCTCCGGCAAGCTTGCCATCGTCGGCCAGCTGCTCCAGCTGCGACAGAGTGAGATGCGAGTATCCATTCTTGGCTTTCCACATTGCGAACCACAGCCGCAATCGAGCCTCGTGAAAGATCTGCTCGGCGCAATCAGAATCAGCATGGAGCAATATGGAGCAAGATGAGGCAATCAGAAATGTTGGATGCCAGTTTGAATGCCAGTTTGAATGCCAGTTCGGATGTCAGTTCGGACGCCGGCTCGGATGCCAGTTTGGATGCCAGTTTGGATGCGCGCATGTGCAGTGCTCTCGGACAGCCCGAGGTGTCGGCAAACGTACCTGGAGTGCAGCATCATGTAGGCTGCGAGAGTCGCTGCAGCTGGTGAGCCGGCATGCCCACCGCGCTGAGTCCGAGCGGCGCTGCTGCTGCTGCTGATACTGTTGATGTTGCCGCTGTTGCCGCTGATACTGCTGTTGCTGCTGCTGCTGTTGCATCCAACTTCGGGAGTCTGCGCCGATATCAGCTGAATAAAGACGGAAATGAGAGTGAAACAGCGAACAACACTGTGAGTCAGCGGTGCAAATCGCAGTTCGCAGTTTGCAACTCGCAACTCGCAGTTCGCAGTTCACAGTTCACAGCCAACAACAATCAGCAGCCAACAAACAACAGCCACCGAGCGCCACACCTGCTGAATCGAGTAAGTCCAGCACTCCGGCGTCCGACTGGCTGTCGCGCATGGCTCTCACGGACGCGGCCTGGTCACAGAGTCCCGCTGGCACAGGCTCAGGAGGCAGCGCATTCACCTCAGTACCGTATCGAGCGTGAGTAGCAGCCACTCCTGGCACTGGGATTGATTGGTCTGAAACAGCGCTG
>MU602719.1:10019-27509 GCA_025201865.1 Ramicandelaber brevisporus | reverse complement strand
CCAATGATCGCTCCAATTATAAAAAAAATAGTAAAAGCGCTTGATTGAATATTAAAAATGTTTAGCAAAGTATATATCGCAGTCTACAGCTTGCAACTTAAGTTGTGGTAAGCTAAGAGGATAACTTAAGGGAATTAACCAGTTTCATGCCGTGTACGTGCTTGAATTGGTGCCAAACCTTATTGAGCTGCTTGAGGAGTTGCTCACCCGATGGCCGTTCACGAATATTAATGTTGAGCATCTGGTCCAGCAATTTACGCAACTCTTGCGCCAACTTAATCTCATCACTGACATCACTGCATTTACCCACATCCACAAGCTCTGGAAACAGCCACTCCAGAACTTTGGCCATTGAATACACATCACTCTTTGTGCACACTACAGGAACATAGTTATTCGACTTTTCATATTTCCATAGTTGCCAGGTCTCTCTTGGATTGTGATCTGCAAACTCGTTCACCGTTTGTTCACTATTTTCAGGTGCATCAAATCCTGGAGAATAGTCAGTAACCGCCACTAAATGATCTTCACTAAGAACCCATCTAGAAGCAGTAAAGTCAATCAAACACCAACGTGGACGTACATTGGCTTTACCGCCGCGAGTGTTGAGAACCCATCCAAAGTTTGACGGAGAGATATTGCCATGAACCAGCTCGAATGATGGACGAGATAGATAGAACAAACACTTGGCCATTTGGAAAAACACATCATACGATTGCACAGACTTGCTAATGTTGTTTTCATTGTACCACTCTGGACATCCGTCACTGGCTGGATGGAACAAATCTTGCAAGTAAACATCAATTTTGCGAGGTGCGCTGCTCAAAATCTGGTCGCGTGGGTAGAGTTGAACATGCACACGGTAAACCTTTGCTATTGCACGCTGATCCTCTGCATTGGCTACGTGAAAGATTGATTCTAATACTGGAACATTATGATGAGAGTAGTTGTGGTCTTTGAATACCAATGCTCGCATGTCTGAAAAGAAACCACGTTCTCCAGTTGAGAGGGATGAGCGCACTGATGCCACATATGTGCATTGTTCGTCTACAATCACTTCCACTGGAACGAGGTTGAACTGCCACAGCTGCATTGCAAACAGCTCGAGGAAGTTGGCTGCTATAAAGTTTGCGGGTTTGAACTGCTGATAGTCGGCCAGATCGTAGCCAGGAGGGCACACAGGCATGCCTTCTCTTTTAATGCCAATGTAGTGTAACTGCTGCTGCTGCTGCTGTTGCTGTTTCAACTGCCGTTGCTGTTGCTGCTGCGGAAGTGTGTGGTGCGATGAAAGGCGCTGACGCTTGGTTGGTGGCTCTTGATCATCTTCTGAATCATCGCTTCGTGGAGGGCTTGGTGGTGCTGGTGTCTTTGGTACTGGCTGTGGCAGAGGAGGTGGATGTGGGTTAAACAGAGGTGGAACGCTGAGCTTGGACTTCATGATGGAGGTGACTGTTGCCTTGTAAAGAAAGAGAGGAAAAGCACAGGTCAATAGTGGATGTTGTTGACTGCAAACGTATGTGTACACGAGGAATACTCCTAGCAGCTTTATCGATTAAGTAACAAAGTGTAGTTGGAGTATACCAGAAGATATCATCTGACACTACTACTCTTCAAGGCAAATGTCCCCATGGACAATGTCAGCTTCTTCGAATCCACACTTTCTCCTTGATTTTTTTTTTGCTTTTATTCGTTGCAATCTACTGTGATGAGCGATAGCAAGGTTGCATCACGGAAACGTGGCCATGCCTCTGGTACTGCAGCCTCATCTACCACAGCCGCCAGATCTGCCAAACG
Organism: Ramicandelaber brevisporus; assembly: GCA_025201865.1. Taxonomy (NCBI): domain Eukaryota; kingdom Fungi; phylum Kickxellomycota; order Ramicandelaberales; family Ramicandelaberaceae; genus Ramicandelaber; species Ramicandelaber brevisporus. The sequence continues at coordinate 25,715 of MU602719.1, read as the reverse complement.
AGCTGCACCGTCGTCATCGTTTGAATCGCACTTTATTGACAGCGCGATCAGCGAGTGCGCAGCAATATCATCACCTCCACCGACAACAGACTCTGATGCCAACTTTGTCCGTGACACTCGGCATCAGTCGTGGTGGAAGACAAAGGCCGACGTTCTTGCTGTCAAAGATGTAACTGAGCCGAACAACTTGCTTCTCCATACATGGAGCGGCTTTCTGTATCGCATCGACAAGGATGCAAGCTCAGCTTCAGCATCGAAATCATCCGCAGCAAGTCAAACTCTAACGCTTCAGCCATTTGTTCTCAAACGATGCACCTGCACAGCTGCGCTCTTTGGTACCGTGAAGAAGAAGACTTCGACAGGTATCGGCATTGGAGGAGGCGGAGTGATGGGTTTCGGCAAAAGCTGTTCCTATACAAATGCACACGCTCTGCTCAGCCGATCCTCCAAAGCGCAATTCACTGGCTGGAAATGCGTTGATTCGGCTACTGGCGGTGGTAGTGGTAGCTACATGTTTGATGTTGAGTCTGCGTTTCAATGCTACCTGGACAATTTTGCCAGCAGCTCTTCTTCGACACACGCAGCGTTTAAGGATTCTGAAGTGTTATCACAATATGTTGATCGATGGCTCGAGTTTGTATTTGTCAGTAAAAGCACTGGCAAGTTTGCAAGCACCAATGTGGCATCAGCGCCAGCATCTCAGCATCTCAACGGGACATTCTACACATTCTTGAAAGTGGATGCAGTCAGACAGGCGATTGGTGATGGCGAGATATTCAGTCTACAGCCCCTCTTCTGCAAAGACTATTGCAACCAAATTGGTACTCAGCAGTACAAGGATTCTATCACCTTTGAGTCTGCAAAGTGTCAATCCTTGAATGCATTCAAGAGCAAGTTGGTTAGTTTGGAAGATAGTGCAAGTCAAGCAGTTGAGTCTGTTGCTCCGAACACGCTGCCCTATTCATCATTGAGTTTTATGCTCAATAAAACCAAGAACACGGAGCTTTCTGACAAGTATGATGAGCATCACAGTGAAAAGGGCAAAACGCGACTCATTCAGCTTGGCTCACAGGGTTCATTTCTCGACATTACTACTGGCATACTGTATTCGAGCCTCATCTTCGACTCGCTTCCACGAGAGCAATCACGCTTACATGGCGGAATTCTGTTCGTTAATCGACAAAAGTTGGATCCATGCTGCACTGCGTTTGTGGAGCACATTGCCGCAACGCGTGATATATCTCCCACCGAACTATCAACTGAGTCGAGTGCAGTCATCATGCCTGTTCAATCTACTCTCATCGTGGTTGAAAACGATAAAATGGCACATCCATGGATAACAGCAATCAGCAACTACAACAAGACTGCATCTAAAGGTCGGAAGCTTCAATGCAGTGTCATCTCATTGACTGATTTCAAACTGGCTCAGATGAGAGATGTAGTTGAGGTGGATATTGTGCTGCTCATTCTTGGGGATCATCACTCTGGATTCGTGAGCAATGATAATAGAAGGATAGATCAGAATTACAGCTACGATCCTCGATTTGAGTACACTCGCAACAAGCCGAGCACCGACGACGATGTCAACAGCAACTCAGGCTCCACACATCCTCTATTTGCGTCTCCAGCAGTTCTGGACAAGTACACCAGTGCCATCAAAGGAAAGACGCCGCCTGATTTGGGCGGTGCAGTTGACTCAGATATTGCACATCGACTAGCCAGCCGCAAAGTGTTTGACGACAACCGCGGGTTTATGAATGTTCCGCCTCCCGATTTTTACACAAGTGCTGGAGGACGAGTTGACCGCGAAAGACGACAGGAGTGGCTCGACACACGCAATGGGATGGAGACAAATACAACCAGCTTGCGGGATTACGAGTTTGGGGATCTACGATTCCGACGAATCATTACATTTGATGTAAGGTCGCAAATGCAAACTGTCGTTAATGGTGTTACCGAACCGCTATTTGGATACATGGGCACAGCAGATGTGAAGATTGATGTTATGATTCATGATGGCGAGGATAGTAATTTGCACACAAAGAGCGCGGACCGCAAAGCAATCAATCTCAGATTGGCATATCTTTACGAGAAGCAAGACATTTCCGTTTCAGAGTTTGAACTTCTAGCTAAACGGCGCTGCATTCGATTTTAATCCATTTGGTGACCATTTTTAGTCACCTTTTAGTTTAATACGACATCATTCCTGTTACAAACTAAACCCAGGCTAATTTAAACTAAGGGTAACTTTGAACATTATTTGGTATTTACATTAGCGATCTGACTTTGCTTTATTCACTATGAACTCGGTTCTCCATCGGCAGATTGAGGGTTGATGGAACTGGGGATCTGCACACAGTCATGGCCGATACATCGAGTCGGTTGCCCTAACAACCGCGACCACAGTAACAGCAGAGACCAAATTAAGAAAAAGTGATAGCTTTCCAACTAGTTCCTGTCGATCTCCACCCTTCTCCCTTTTCCCTTTTCTCTTTTCTTTTCTTTTTTTTTTCTTTTGTGGCGATCCCCAGTCAGTCACCCTCGTGACGATCAATTTCACTCACAATAGGATCTGCTAGGACTACTACTACTACTACTGATATACTCTAATACAACGACAGCACAGTATACACACATACACTCACTCACTCAGTCACACAGTCTCTTTCTCTCTTTCTTTCTCTCTTTCTCTCTCTCATAAGTGTGATATTGTATGACCAGACTCATGAGAAAACATTGCTCCAAAAGAAACGGAATAAAGAAGAAAAAAACTCAAAGAGAGAAAGTACCATCAAAGAGGTGATTATCTAAACAAGTCATTTGCTCGACGCCCGTCTTGTGAATTCTAAATCGTGAGCAGAAGCAGCAACATCAGCAACAGTATCAGCAACAATTAGCATCAGTATTAGCAGCAGCAACAGCAGCAGCAAAAAAATACGCCTCCTTCCTCCTTCATTCTCTTTCTGCTCTGACCCTACCCAACAGCCATTCCCTGTCCTCCTTCTCTCTTTCTTCCCCTAACTTCTCCACGACTGCTGTTTTCTTCTTCCTTTTGGTGTGTGTCTTTCTTCTCCACGTCAAAAACATCAAACAAACAAAGCAAACAGACAAAGCTACATAGTTACAAAGCTACATAGCTGCAGAGCTAAAAAACTACAAGCTGTACAGTCTGTCGCGTTGTAATTACTCTGGATAATACAATACAAAATGCCCAGTTCCTCAATCAGCTCGTTCTCCATAGCTTCTTCCATCAGTGGAACTGCTGCACCAACAGCCGCAGCAACAAAAACAACAACAACAGCAACAACAACAACAACAACAACAACAACAACAACAAACAATGACAGCAATACTAACATTAGTCACAATACACGCAATCAGTGGTTTGAAGTTCATATTCACACTTCGACTGGAACATGGCACGAGTATCGCGTTCAGAGCATTGGAGCATCAAAGATTGTTTGCGGCAACTGTTCACAGGTTCTCATTTCATCATCATCATCTCAATCGAATAGCAATGCATCTTGTCCAGTATGTCGTGAGCCAGTTCACCAGCCAGCAACACTGTCAGCAGGATCAGTTACGGCAACAACAGTGATCGATGAATGCAATAGGCAGAAACTCTTGCCATTCGAAGTTGCCAGATTCTTGCAAAGCGAGCACAAGCGGTTATCATCCGATGAAGCCAAACTCGCTGCAGCTTTGCTTCCGCCACCACTCCACTCAAAAGTTGTTTCACAGCCCCACAGCCAGCAGCACCAGCATCAGTATCAACAACACTCTTTGCAGACAACAACAACAGCACTCGAGACAGATGCAGCTTCACTAGTCAGTCCGCCGCTGTCTTTGAACTCAAAAACCTCAACCAGCAGCACATCTTCAACTGCAACTGCCGATGAACAGCCAAGCTCCTCGTCCACAACAGCAACAGCAACAGCAGCACCACCAACAAGTGTGCGTCTTGGTTTCGTCCTCGCACACCGCAGAGGTTCGCCGATCCCCACTGGCGAGCGTGGAATAAAGCTGCCAAACGAACCTGCTCAAGTTCAAGCGTCCGCTCCAAGCAAGACAGCCAGCAGCAACGGCAACAGCAGCACCAATGCCAATACTGGCAATGGTGGAGGCATTTGGAGTCGCCTGGTAGGTCGGTCTCGCCGGCCAACAATGCACTCCAGCTTGCCTGCTTCTCCAGCAGGTCGCTTTGATGCTTCCGCTGTTTCTGCTGTCTCCGATGGAACTCCAGTGCCTTTGCCCACAAGCTTTGACTGGACACTGGTCCTGGCCGTGCAGACTACAAGCATGCTACGTCTCTATCGCATCCGCGATCGCTCTCAAGGCTCTTCTGACACTGCCTCTGGTACGAGCGGTTCAAACAGTCGCTACACGCTTCTGTGCGAGGTTCCGCTTCACGGTGCCATCATCAACAAGTCCATTGACCGCTCCCGTCCTGGACAAGCCAACCTGGTGCTGACGCGGCGCGATGTAGCGCTCGTTCTGGATGCCGGCTTGGACATGCTGGCCACCTGGTGGCTGTGCGGCGTCCAGGATGCTCTGAACAAGATCTTCGTCATGGCATCTGCCAGCGGCGTGTCTCCGGAGGTTCTTGTTCGTGATCCTGTGCCGCCAATGCCCACCATGCCTTTCCCGCACCCAGTCCAGCCTTCTGGTACCGGCCCTGATTCTGTTGATTCAAAGCAAGTCCAAGCCAAGTCGTCTGACCGCACATTGCGCAAAACTGGCAGCGTAGGCACGTTTATGGGTCTGCCGATTGTCCGCCGTCTTTCCAGAGCCTCCGTGGCGCCGGCACCGCCCGCTGTTCCAAGCCAGCCTGTGCCTCCGATGCCCATCTCTACCACGCCGTCTGGCCTGGTGATTAAACCCACTCTGGAATCGCCAAGCGACACGGAGCAGCGCACCATCCGAAACCGCAGTCGCAGCTTCTCGAATCTGGCACAGCGCCTGTTTGGCTCCTCCTCTTCCTCTTCCTCCTCCACTGGACCATCAACTCCCTTCGACTCTGAAGCTGAACGCAAGGTGTTTGTTGTTCCAACTGAAGCACCGCCGACTCCAGCTGCGTCACTGGCGAAACAGACTCAGAATCAGCCGCAATCAAAGCCTGGTGGTTCGTCTTCCGTGCGCCGTACCAAGTCTGAGCACCAGCTGAATCCAAATCAAGCCGTAGGCAATGCACCACCGCCACCTCTGCCCAAGCTGCCTACAGACTTCAAGATTCCAGCCGAGATGCGAACAGTGGCGGCAAATGCTCTGGCTTCATCCAACGCTCTGTCGAGACGGGCTTCAACAAAGCATGTCAGCTCGAATGCCTCATCTGCGCAAATGGCCCAAACCAGTACCGACAAGCGCCAAAGGTCTGCCACATTGGTTGCTGCTCCGTCAATGCATCATCAGTCATCCGGTGCTGCTCCAAAACAGCCTCCATTGCCATTGAATCTTCCGCAAGTCCGCCAAGCACCGTCAATTGCGTCTTTGGCCAAGCAGCGTCCAGTTTCCAAACATTCAGCGCAAACCAAGGATGACACTCCACCAACGTCGCCCATTACGGAGGTTAGCCAGATTTACCAGCGTGCATTGCAGCGATCGGCTCAAAGTCTGCCCAAGGCTGCGACATCTGACCCCTCTGACACGGCATCCATCTCATCAAGCAGCACCAGCTCAAGCACTGGCACTACTAGCAGTGGCAGTGGCAGAAGCAGTGGCAGAAGCAATGGCAACATTGGTGCCGAGTACTCCCCACCCGGCTTTCAAGTGCCTTCGGTGGCTTCCAGCCTTTCTGATTTGGCGGGCAGATCCATCGACTCTGCTGTGGCGTCCGTTTCCAATGCTGGTGTGCCATTGACTCCACGCTCTGGTGCTGTCAAGCTGGTTGCCGATGTCCTGCCTGTTGCCATTGGTGTGCCTGCCTCGCGGACTGCGTCTTTGGCTGACTTCAGTTCCAGCCGGAGCAGCTTCATGTGTGCAATTGACCAAGCCCTCCAGAGTGGTGGCCACATTGGACTCCGAGATACATTTTACGGCTCATCTCGCAAGGATTCGCTGCTATCCGTCACGAACAGCACCTTTGCTGCCAAGACTGCTGCCTGCGCTGATTCACCCACCGTGATCCCCCAGCCATATCATGACAACCAGACTCATTATGGCCATGGTCTGCGCAAAATGTCCTCAATCCCAGCTTCAACTGTACACAAGTTGCCCGGTGGTATTAGTGGTGGTGGTGGTGGTGGTGGTCCACTGACGTTCACTAATGTGGTGGTAGATCGACTCTCATTCCACAGCAGCTCATCAAGGCAACTGCATGCCACATCCATCATCTCGCCCGTCGGTGCCACTTTCCCTGCAACGGTCACTACAGCAACGCCGCCGCCATCATCGATGTCATTATCATCATCTGCATCTGCAGCAGCAGCAGCAGCAGCAGCACCTGCCCAGCCGCTATCTATCTCGCACCTTGCCTCGCCATGCTCCATCGTAGCCTCGGCCACAGACTCGACCCAGTCCACTGTATTCTCATCTTCTGACTCGCTGACATACAGCAATGCCGTCCATTCACTGCCACAGCCTGTCAAGATTGAACATGTCGAGCACATCTGGGCCATTGCATCCAGCACACCAACCCGCGCCACCATCACCAACGCCTCGGCTGCAGCTGCCACTTCCCATCCTCACCACCAACACTTAAGGACCATCAGCGACGCCAGTGTCCTCTCGCAAATAACAGCACTAACACCCATCTCGAGCAACAGCATGGTCAGCCAGAGCATGTCCTTCGGTTCAAGTGTCTCTGGCTCAGTTACAGCTAACGCAACTGATTCGTCCTCAACAACGGCATCATCAGCACTGGCGTCGTCTGGAGATGTCATGCCGCAGCGTCCAAGCGTCGGCGAGGTTGACGTTGACGCTCTCATGCTGCAGGTACTAGCCGGCTGCCACCCAAATCCATCGGCAACGCCATCGCCTGCTCTGCATGCTCGCAACAACCTGTCTCCCTCAGTGCTGGTTGCATCGCAGACATCTGCTACTGCTACTGCTACTGCTACTGCTACTAGTGCTGCCATGAAACGGTCCATCTCTGCCACTCTTTTACCAACCAAGTCACCATCTTCAGTCACTTCGACAGGTCTGGACATGCTGCCATCGCCTGTATCACCGCAGCCTCATCTATCCAATCGTCCACCATCGAGCTTCAGCATGTCCGGCCGATCCATCAACTCCAAAGGATCGCACGGCTCGTTCATTACGAGCAAGCCCGAGCTGCCTGCAGCCTCCACCGTCTCCGGCATCGTCGGCATGTTTCCACAGCCTCCACCTACCAACTTGTAACGCTATCTTCGTATTCGTATTCATCGTCGTCTTCATTATTGTCATGCCATGTCTTCATATTAATCAACTTCTCAGTTCTGTTTTTTAAAAGAAAGAAACATTGCCTATTTTAATGGTGGCGATGCGCGCGTCTTGCATTAATAGCGTCTATTACCGTCATTGTTGCTTTGCGCGCGCTCGCGCTCGTGTGTACGCCGTTTTCTGCGACACCAGCGCCTCCCTGCCGGCCGCTCACTTTGCCTCAGCTTTCGATAACTACAAAAAAAAACCTTCAAATTTCTACACTTTTGCTTTTCCTCCGGCTTATTACTTTGCGCGGAGGGAAAACACACATACACTCACACACACATACACGCACACACGCACGATTTGCCTTAACGCACTGCTTCCGTTGTACAATCTGGTTGCTGCGGTGCTTCTGTATATACCTAGGCTCATTGTCTGATTGTAATTGAAGGTATGTTCTGCGTGTCGTCAAGCGGACCGATGAGGGTTTAGCATGATCGGGCTCTCGATTTGTTTGGTTGATTACTCTTCCCTCCCTACTTTGATTAGACTCCCGAACAAACGAACGAACAAAGGAACGAACGAACGAAAGAGAGAGTGAGAGACAAAGGCTATCTATCTGCGTCGTCTTCTTCAGCAAGTCCTTGCCAAAGTTGCTTTGTTATCCGCAGTAGCGGCAGCAGCAGCAATATCATCGGGTGCATAATGGGGGAGAACCTCGTGTTCTGTCTTGTACAGGCTGTTTGTACTGACATTATTCATCCCAATTGAGCTTCTTTGTTTTGTTTTGTTTCGTTATTATTTTCTTACCGTGTTCAGTGCAGCTGTTGTTTGTTTACTATGGACGGATCGAGTGGCGCTTCTCTCGGCAGTCGCCACATGCTTGACTACGACTCCGATGATGCTACTGATGCTGGTCAAGGTCACCAAGACACTCATACTGCTGCTGCTGCTTCTGATGTTGCTGCTATTCATCGTGCACCAGTATCATCATCATCGGCGCATCTCTTTGATGACGATGACGATGATGACGATGAAAAGGAAGAGAGTGGCAACTACAATGGAAACGCCATTTCTGCACCGGTCATTCACGAAGGGACATCTACTGCTCGACACTCTCACTATCGCATTGAAGAAGATGATGATCAAGATTACGCACAAGAAGAAGATGATGATGAAGAATATGATGATAATGGTGACGATGATGGTGATGATGATTATTATGATGAGCCAGCACCTGCACGCAAATCCTCCGCCACTACTTCTGCCACCAGCCAAAGCAAGTCCAGTAAGAAAAAGTCAGCATCATCAGCATCGGCTCGGCGGTCGCGGTACACTGATGATGGCGATGACTACTACGATGATGACTATTATGATGAAATTGATGACTTCTTGGACGATGATGATGATGATGACTATGGCTATGGCGGTTCCAAATATGCGATTAATGATGATGATGAAGATGATGATGACTACCGTCCTGGTGCTGGCCGCAAAAAGTCAAAGAGCAAGTCTAGAAGTAAATCAAAAGCCAAGGGCAAGTCATCTGCTGGCGGTTCTTCTCGGTCGCGCACCAGTCGTCGGCGTGGTGGCAGTGATTATGAAGATGAAGATGAGGATGCGGATGAAGTTATGGATGAGAGTGAGATTGAATCATCTGATGGCAGTGATGTTGAGTGGGGTCGTAGTAAAAGTAGCTCCAGCAAGAGTCATCGTCACAAGAAAAAGAAGTCATCACGGTCCAAAGCATCATCTGGACAGGCTGAGCCATCAATGCAGCCTGTTCGGTTCTCGTCTCGCCAAAAGAGCTCTGCTGTTTATGCTGAAGACCAAATGTATGGCGATGATGACATTTTTGAAGATGAAGATGACTATTTAGACGATGATGGCAAACCAGCCAAGCCTCGCAGCAGCGGCAGCGGCAGCAGTGGCTCCAAGAGCAAGTCCAAGTCATCAAAGTCTAAGGGCAGTGGCAGCAAGTATGGCGCTGGTGATGAAGAAGATTATGGTGGATCTGGCCGTGCTGCTATTCAGTCTCCGATCCAAGAGCCGCCTGATGAGGATGTTGTTGACAAGGTTGTCAACTCACGTCCACTCACAGAGGATGGCTCATGGACTGGCGTCAGCGAGATGGCACATGTAGAGTATCACATCAAATGGCAGGGATGGAGTTATCAAGCATCAACATGGAACACCATCGACTATCTATCAGCTCACAAGGGCTTCCGTAAAGTGGAGAACTACTTCCGCCAAGTGGTGCTGCCTGAGGCTATTCTCCGCAACAGCGATGAGGTTGAAGCTGAAGACATTGAGCGTTTGGACATGGATCGCAATCTGGCTGTGGAACAGTTTGAAACTTATTGCACTATCGAGCGCATCATTGCTGAGCGCGAGGCACTACCGCGTCCGGGCGACGACATTGACGCCATCTCTTCTCAGGTAGAGTATCTGTGCAAGTGGACTGACCTGCCCTATGATCAGTGCACATGGGAGCTGGCATCTGACCTCAAGGATGATGTGCAGCCAATCATTGATGCTTATTACGCGCGCTCGCAGAGTCAACAAGTGGCTGCCCGCAGTGCCATTCCACTGCTGTCAACAACTGCGCAGAATCGCAAAGTGGCGCGTCCCAAGTTCAAGCAGCTGGCTGAGCAGCCTGCTTATCTCGTTGGTGGCACATTGCGCGACTATCAGCTCATCTCGCTCAACTGGTTTGCTCGGCTGTGGTCTCAAAATGAATCTGGACTCAATGCTGATCAAATGGGTCTTGGAAAGTCAGTCCAGACCGTCTCATACTGCTCATGGCTCTTCAACACGCAGAAAGTCTATGGCCCAATGTTGGTCGTTGTTCCTTTGGCGACTGTTACAAATTGGCAACGTGAGTTTGCCAAATGGGCTCCAGAATTGAATCTGATTACTTACTCTGGCAACACCAATTCTCGTGAAATCATCAAGACTTTTGAGATGTTCTCACCCAATGCAAATGGCAAGCGACTCAGCTGGAGCACTCTATCACAGGCCGCTTTGACTGCGCGCACTAAATTCAATGTATTGCTGACTACTTATGAATTTGTAGTGCGCGATAGTAGCTTCTTCCAGCACATCAATTGGGCTTTCCTGGCTATCGATGAAGCTCATCGTCTCAAGAGCGCTTCATCGCAATTGCATGAGAAGCTCAATGGATTGTCCACTGGCTGCCGCATTTTACTTACAGGCACTCCGCTGCAAAACACGCTCCAAGAATTGCGCTCGCTGGTCAGTTTCTTGATGCCCGACAAGTTTGCTGCCGATGATGAAGCATTTGAGCTGGAGCTTGCCAAGACTGCTCCTATCAAGATGTCTGTTGTGGCCGAATCAACAGCCACTAATACTAATACTGCTGCTGCTCCCACTGCAGCTGCCACTGCTGTTACTGAATCCAATGAGAATGGCGAGTCTGCTGATGCTGATAGTGCCGAAATGAAGCAGCGTCTCCAAGAAGAGCGCATCCGTGATTTGCAGCGTCGTCTGTTCCCATATGTTCTGCGTCGCACCAAGAAGGATGTCGAAAAGTCGCTGCCACCCAAATCTGATCGCATTCTTCGAGTTGACTTGTCTCCAATGCAAGTTCACTACTACAAGAACATTCTCACTCGTAACTTTGCTCAGTTGGTTCGTGCTTCTGCCGAAACTGCTGGCGGCCAGACTGTCAAAGCTCCGCCATTGTCGTTGACCAACATTCTGATTCGCTTGCAGCAAGTCAGCAACCACCCGTACCTTATTGATGGCGCTGAACCACCCGGTGGCTCTCCAAATGATCAGCTGCAGGGACTCATTCGCAACAGCGGCAAAATGACTCTTCTGGACAAGCTTCTCACTCGCCTCAAGGCTGATGGCCACCGTGTTCTCATCTTCTCCCAAATGGTGCGTATGCTTGATATTCTGAGTGACTATTTATCTCTCAAGAGCTATGCATTCCAGCGGCTCGATGGCGGCACTTCTGGAGATGTGCGCAAGCGTGCAATCGATCACTTCAACAAGCCTGGCTCTACTGACTTTGCGTTTTTGCTCAGCACTCGTGCTGGCGGTTTGGGTATCAATCTATGGACTGCAGATACTGTCATCATCTTTGACAGTGATTGGAATCCACAGAATGACTTGCAGGCTATGGCTCGTGCTCATCGTATTGGTCAAACAAAGGCTGTCAATGTATATCGATTTGTGACTAAGGACACTGTTGAAGAGAGTATTTGTGAGCGTGCAAAACAGAAGCGAGTGCTAGAGTATGCAATCATGCGCCGCATGGAACAACAGTCTAAGCAACAGCAACAGCAACAGCAGCAGCAACAACAGCAACAAGCTCCGCGCGCAGGTGATGTTGCAAATGCCCTTTTGAATCGCACTGGTCTTGGTGGCACAGCGATCGATGGTGAGCTGGATCCATCTGGTGTTCAAACGCCTGCTTCTACAGAAGGAGGGACTCGCCAAGGCTCTGAAGGTCCATCTGCCGGCGGCTCTGAGTTTGTTACGCCTGGACTCGAGGCCAATGGAATGTCATCTGCATTTGGCACCACATCGTCTGCTCAGGGCAACTCAACAGCCAGCAATCTCACTCGAGAGGATCTTTCCTCGATTCTCAAATTTGGTGCGCAGAGTCTCTTTACCAAAGATGCAAACAGTGCCGAGCAGCAACAGCGTACATTGGATGACTTGGATTTGGATGATATTTTAGCTCGTGCTGAGAATCACATTGGAGACGCAGATGACGTTGGTGATGACTTCTTTAGCGAGTTCAAAGTTGCTGACTTCACATTGGGTGCTGGTGATGACGAAAAGAAGAATGGCGATGGTGAAGCCACATGGGAATCAATTGTACCCGAGGCTGATCGTGTAAAGGCTGAGGAAGAAGAAGAGCAGCAGCGTTTGTTGGAATTGTATGGCACTGGCGATGATGGCTTGGGCGGCGGTGGTCGTCGTAGCCGTAAGAAGCAAGTCAACTATGCCAATGATGGCGAAGGTGCATCTTCCAAGGGCTCTCGCAAGCGCGGTACAGCAGCGGCAGCTGCAGCTTCTGCCGATGATGGCTTTGACACTGCCGAAGGGTCTGGTGCTGAAGATGACGGTGGCTCTGCTACGCCAGCTGCTAGAGGACGTCGCCGTGGAGATCCTGTCAATATCAACCCTGGAGATTTGACTGAGCGTGAGTTGCGTGCACTGTGGCGAGGATTGCTAAAATGGGGCGACTTGGAAGAGCGCCATAATGATGTCTTGAAGGAAGCTCGACTTGAACACAAGACTCCAGCTGCTGTGCTTGCCAGCGTCAAATTGCTGCACGACGACTGTGCCGCCACTCTTCGCAATGAAGCTGATACTGATATGAAGCAGCTCCATGAGAGTAACAAGTCCGCTGCTGCAGCTGATGACTCGGCCGATGGTGGTGATGGCGCCGATGACGAGCCTGCCTCTGCTGCGAGTGCATCGAAGCGCTCAATGCTGCGCAAGACAAATCTGTCCAAGCCGCTGGCCAAGCCGCCTGCAACTGATGAAGAGCTGGCTGACTATCTCACTGCTCGTAACAAGCACGCCCCGTTCATCACTGTCACTGTTAAGGGTGTCCAGCTCAACGCTGGTTCCTATATTACTCGTCTGGTTGATTTCCGCTGTTTGGCAAAGCGCATCGAGGAACACATGAAGTCTGCTCCCTCCAGCTCTGGCAATGGCTCTGTTGCTGCTGATGCTGCACTCCCGGCTGGCATGTCGCAGTCATTGACCAATATTGACCGCGCTCACCTTGCTCGCCTCCGTCTCACTCTGCCTGCTCGCCACAACTCTGAGTGGAAGTGCCAGTGGAGCTCTGTTGATGATTCTCTCCTGCTTATTGGTGTTTACTTGTACGGCTACGGTAACTGGGAAGCCGTTGGTGCTGATGCTGTCCTGAACATTGGTCAAAAGTTCTTCCTCTCTGAAAAGCTGCCCAATGGTGACAAGGATACTCGAACTCCAAAGGCTGTGCATCTGGGTCGTCGTGTTGACTATCTCCTGAGATTGCTGCGCGAACAAGAGCAGACCAGATTAGTCCGGAAGAATGCAGCTGCCGCCAAGGCTGCTGGTGGAGCGAAACGCAACAGAAACCAACGTGCTGGCCAAGCTCGTGATGATGGAACTGAACACGGTGATTCTGATGCTAATGAAGATGATGAAGAGGAGATGGCCTCTCCACGTAAGAGACGTCGTGCCTCAGCAGCCCGTCAGCAGCAGCAGCAAAAGTCATCATCTCGTCGAATCACTGACTTTATGAAACCGAATCCTGGTGGTGCCACTGCCGCTGCTGCTCGCCGCCGTCGCTCAGCCTCCAACGTAGCAGGCGGTGAGGAGCTGGAAGATGATCCAATCGAAGAGTACTCCGATGATGGAGGACAGAGCAAGCGCAAACGCAGCCGCAGCCGCAGCCGTGTTCGCAGTGGTGAGGCTGCTGCAGACGACACTGATTCTCAACAAAGCGAGGATGAGTACATTCGGCCGACGCCGAAAAAGCGCAAACCCGCCGCTATCGCCGCTTCTGCTACGCCGCGCACTCCTCGTTTGAATGGCAAGCAGTCAGCCAAGGGTTCAACCAGCGGCCAACACCCTGGTGACCAATTGCCTTCGTCTCCAACTAGCCGTGAGCGAGCGTTGGACAGCATCTTCCGCACTACATCCAACTCGTCTTCATCGGCCAAGATCCAGCAGGACATGGCTCCAATGGTTGAACAGCTCAAGAGACTGCTCAATCTGCGCTACAGCGAGGATGCTGATGAGAAGAAGCGTCTGCTGCCTGAGCTCATGCGCGCCATTGGTCGTTACATCAATGAGCTTGTTCTTGGTGCCACTTCTGCCTCTCAGCCTGACTCTCAGCAAGGGCGTGCTTCATCTGCTGCCGTGCGCAGCAGCGAGCGTGCCATGGATCGCAAGCGTCGCGAGCTGTGGGATTATGTGAGCAAGTTCTGGCCAACCAATGTCAATGGCGCGAAGCTGGCCGAGTTGTATGGCAAGCTGGAGAGTCAGCATCAACAGCAGCAGCAGCAGCAAGCCAAGGCATCCATGTCGCCACGGTCTCCAACTCAAGCACAGCAGTCTCAACAGGTGCGCAGTCCACAACGTGACATTCCGTTGTCGCCAACAAAATCTGTGATTAAAATGTCGCCACGCTCACCACCACATCCTTCCAGAATTTAATATCTTTTTTTGTCACTCACCCTTTTTCGTTATTCCCCTTCCTCGTTTGACATCTCAATTTAAATAATATGGTAATCTAATTTCAATATAAAGCATATTAGAATGAGATGTCAGTGCACGTCAGAGCAACGAGTGGTCGATAAATTGCCCTTTTTAATTTAACGATGGCGGTCTGATGGTGTCCCAACTGGAACATTTGTAATATATCATAAGAATGTTATATTACTTGTCAGCTTCAGCATTTAATCCCAATGTCATTCCATCGTTGCTTCCCTGACTCCAGCACTCCATCATCCATCGTGTCCCCCTATACTTTTATTATTATTTTTTGTGCTGATATGTACTTGAACTATCTTTTAGTTTTTATACTCTTAACCTTCAGCCAGCTTGTGCTTGGCGATGTATTCTGCTTGAATAACTTTGATCCCACCGCGGCTTGCTCTTTGACGCGTACACAATGCAACCATAATCTCTTCACTGCCATCACAAAGTCTTGCGCATCTGGACCTACAATCGACCTCTCCAAGATAGACAACGATGGACCATGTGGCACAACTAACGAGACATGCATAGCCACCTTTGGCACGCTAATTACGCCAGACCAACCGCTGCCCCCGCCATCCCCGCCGAGCGATGTCCCCGCCGATAATTTGATCTGTCTGAATGATTTTGACATTACGGCTATGTGTTCTCAGTCACGTGCAATCTGTGGTCAAGGCTTGTTTAGAAGTGTTACGCGCACATGCAAGACGGGCAACTGGATTGATCTCACAAAGGTTGTAGATGGAGGTCCATGTGAAGAGTCACAGGATACTTGCATTGCCGGATTTAAAAGCATTGTTGTGGAGAGACCAACAACTCCGTTACCACCACCACCACTAACTTGCCCACCTCCCCCGCCAGTTCCAAGCTGCCCACCAGCGGACAATTGCTTTATAAAGATTGGTAACATAATATGCATCGGCCGTTGGGCAAAAGCCGTTACCATCAATCAATAATAGCCAGATTATTATGATTTTGAAGATTGCTTCTATATTTGAAGAAACGACTGTTGAAAGTTTAGTCGCGGATTGCTAGGATGCCGGATTGTTGCTTCTAGCTAAAGACGGTCAAGCTGTGACCGGCGCTGTAAACAGGCTCATTAAGTGCGTTTGTATT
>MU602718.1:50925-75254 GCA_025201865.1 Ramicandelaber brevisporus | reverse complement strand
TTATTACTAGTAGTACTATTCACGTCATAATTACTATGCTGATTCACTCGATTAGTGCTGCTGTTTATGCTGCTGGTTGTATCCAGACGAGTGATGAAGAAGTGGTAATTTTTCGAATTAGCATACCCAATTCGAAGTACGAGAGCAGGAACCGTTGAAAGCAAGTCATTTTCATGCTCTGTAAACTGATGCTTATTTCCAGACATTTTAGTAGAACAACAATAGCCACATTCGGGTACAGCACAAGACCAACCTTGAACAATATCCTGATGCTGCTGCTGAAGTGGCTGGATAATAGCTGCCGCGAGATGTGGGTTGCTGGTGTGCTGGTTTCCATTGGGATCGCTTCCAGTCATCGTGGCACTTCCTGGTAGAGCAGAGTTGTCGATCGATTCCCCATCATATCCATGCTTCTCTTGTAAATGAGTTAGTAGACATTCTGGTACCAATCGACATCCATAACAAAAGAACACTCCAGTAGTAGTATGATATCCATATTTAGCACCACCAACGTAAAGATCGTCCACGTTTAAGCAATGTAAGGCATACTGTTTCCTCTTGTTAACTTGTTGCAGTAGTTGATTGTTGTCGTCGTCTTCATTTTTGACACGCTTTTGTTTGATTGCTGTGCCATGAGTCTTTAAAATATGTAAGCGGGTACCATAAGCTGTTTTATACGTTGAATCGCAATCTGAGACTGGACATTCCCATCGGTCATTTGGAGACTGACGGCTAAGAGTGAA
Source organism: Ramicandelaber brevisporus (assembly GCA_025201865.1). Classification (NCBI taxonomy): domain Eukaryota; kingdom Fungi; phylum Kickxellomycota; order Ramicandelaberales; family Ramicandelaberaceae; genus Ramicandelaber; species Ramicandelaber brevisporus. Next base: position 74,511 of record MU602718.1, on the reverse strand, counting down.
ATTATTGCCATGTACATTTAAAACAACCTCCAGTTTGTGTTCGCGTCGATGCATGTAAAGTAATTTAGCTGTGTTGAAGACTAGTTCGCAATTAACATAATCACAAATAAACAGTCGCTTCTGATTGGATGCATCTGTGATCTCATTCTGACTGGCATCATCCTCATCACCACCTTGATTGTTCATTCCATTGTGGCTGGAGTTGAGTTTATGCTGATTCACTCTGTTACTGTTGGTTGTGACAGCACCACTTGCTTGGTCGAGGCGAGTGATGAGAAAGCATGAGGTTTGCGTTTTACCATAAACAAGGCGTAATACGAGAGCAGGAGCTGTTGTTATTTGCTCACCTTGATGCATATTACTCAGGTGACAATCCTTACTCTTAACCGTATACCCACAATAACCACAGTCGGATGTAGCACACAACCAGCCTTGAATAATATCTTGGTGTTGCTGCTGCAGATATGGGTCACGAATTGCTGCTGCGAGATGTGAGTTGCTAGTGTGCTGGTTTCCATTGGGATCGGCATTTGCATTCGCTGCATTTTCTGGCAGAATCGAATTGTCAATTGACTTCTCATCATATCCATGTTTTTGTTGTAGGTGAATTAACAGACATTCCGGTACCAGCCTGCATTCGTGGCAAAGGAACACTTCAGTGGTAGTATGGTAGCCACAATGAGTATCACCCACATAAAAGTCATCCACATCAACGAAATGATATCTGTTCCGAGTCTGCTTTGCTGGAGGCTGCTGCTGCTGTTGCTGTTGTTGTTGTTGTTGTTGTTGTTGTTGTTGTTGTTGTTGCTGTTTCAAAGTATCACTATGATATGCCCGTATATGACTGCGTCCAGTATCAACTGTTTTGGCTGTTGCCGCACAGCCTGGAATAGGACATGGCCATCGATCATCTAACGACTGCCGAGTCAAAGTGTAAGTCTCTCCGTATATATAAAGTTTGGCTTGGAGCCTGTGTACATGTTGGTGCATTCTCAGACTGCTACCAGAATTGAAACTACGACCACATCCAGGATTTTTACAGATCCACTTTCGCCTTTTCTTGGGAGTTATTGTGAACTCGTCAATGCCATCGGTGTCATCGTTGTCATTCTCAGATTTGATATCTTCCTGTTTGATGTCAGTGTCCGAGTCAAATTCGACCTTGGTGTCAATGTCTGGAGTGTGTTGTTCGAGTTTGATATCAGCTGTTGAGAGACTCGGCTCGAGCTTGACTTGCACGTCGACTGCTGCTGCTGCTGCTGTTGCTGTTAGTGACTCTGTCTTGATCTTCACGGTCGACATAGTTGGCTGGCTGCTGAGTAGATCTGCTGTTATTGGTAGTGGTCAATCCTCAATCGAGTAGTAGAGATCAGAGAGAGCAAACAAGTCACTTTGGCAACAAATAACGCGAATAAAACCGACAAAGCATCGACTCCATCCATTCATCCACATTGTATTTGGTAACAAAGAAGACACGCATCAGAGTATCTAATATGACGAAGTCGCGAGTGATATATTGGAAAGTATGAATCGCAGACTGCCTGGCAGTTTTAGATCGAAGTGAATGCATTTATCTACTGCATCCTCCACATTGACAAATGAGTGTTGAATGGATGGATGAATGGATTGTTTGTGGTCGCCGTTTGCTGCTGTGAGCAGCTTGAATGAATCTTTTCTCTCCTTTTTGTTTGTATCGAATTTGTTTTTGTTATTGTTATTGTTATTGTTTTTTGTTTTGTTTTTGTTTTTTTAAAGTTTCAAAACAAACCTCGTCAACCATCGTAAACAGAGCCAACAGACGCTTTGATCCAAAGAATCAACGGAATGACTACAGCAGCTGCGTCGGCTTCTTCGACTGGTCGTGGTAGAGGTCGCGGTCGTGGCCGTGGTCGCGGCGCTAGTGCCGCTTCAAGATCGTCATCTCGTCGCAACAACAACAACAACAACAGCAACAACAAGTACTCTGATTCTGAAGACGACTTGCTTACCTCGGAGGCTGACAGTGAGATGGACATTGATAATGATGACAATGATGATGCCATGGACTTTGATGCACCTGCTTTACGGCAAAGCTCTCGCAATCATTTGCCACCACCTTCTGCTGCGGCTGGCAAGGCTCTGCGTCCAAGTCGCTCATCTGCTCGTATTTCTGATAACAGCACAGCCAAGGTGGTGTCTCGTACAGCCAGCCCTGGGTTCTCACTGGTTGACATATCCTCAAAGGAATCATCGCCTGCTCCTCCAGGTGCCAGTGCCGGTGCCAGTGCCAGTGGTCGTCGTGGTGCTGCTGGTGCTGGTAGTGGTCGCAAAGCTGGCAAGTCTTCATTGTCTCGCTCGTATCGTGGTGCCTCTCCAGCTGTCTCCGATTCTGAAATGGACTCAGAGGCTGAGAATGGCGTCAGCGGCTTTGGTACATATCCACCAACTGAGGATGAAGACGCATCTGAATCCAACTCGGATGATGACGATGAAGAATCGCCATCTCGTGCAACAGCCAGTGGCACTGCAACACCTGGCGATAGTCGCCGTGTTATTCAGGATATGCCCGATAAACGGTATGCATTCTTGCTCAAGCAGACTGATGTATTCTCTCACTTCTTGAAGGACCGTGTCAATGCTGATGCGATGAAGGCTGCCATGGATGTCGCCAACAAGAAACAGTTCTGGGTTCAACGCAACCAGACTGGCGCTGGTGCCAAGAAGCGCGGAGGTGCTGCTGGTCGTGGCCGTGGCACAGGTCGCCGTGGCACAGCTGCTGGCAAGGATGAAGATGAGTTTGTACTGTCAGATGTTGACGGCGAGGAGAACTCCGGTGCACAGATGATTTTCCGTGAATCTCCAGGGTATGTGACTGGTGGAACACTCCGTGACTATCAGCTGGATGGTCTGAACTGGATGATATCGCTGTATTCGCAAGGCATCAATGGATGTGTTTCAGATGAAATGGGATTGGGCAAGACTTGTCAAGTGATCAGTTTCTTGGGATATTTGAAGCACTATCGCAGCATTGGTGGTCCGCATTTGGTTGTAGTGCCCAAGACGACTCTGCACAATTGGATGACTGAGATCCGGCGCTGGGTGCCCACTCTTGAACCGCTGCTTTTGCACGGAGACAAGGAGACTCGTGAGGGCATCATTCGTGAGCGCTTTGACTTTGATCCGGCTACGGATGTTGGTCGTGGATTCCGGCCGCGCTCCTTTGACATTTGTGTGACATCGTACGAAATGTGCTTGATTCTGAAGAACACTCTCAAGAAGGTTGACTGGCAGTATATTGTGATAGATGAAGCGCATCGAATCAAGAATGAGAATTCAAGTCTGTCTCAAATGGTCCGCATGTTCCCAACGCGTCGTCGCCTGCTCATGACTGGTACTCCACTGCAGAACAACATGCATGAATTGTGGGCTCTGCTCAATTTCTTGCTGCCTGATGTGTTTGGATCGAGCGAAGAATTTAGCGCGTGGATTAGTGGAGATATGAACAATGGCGATGCCGATGTCGAAGATGAAGCTGCTGCGGAAGCCGCTATTGCTAAAGCCACTCAGGAATCATCTCAGCAACAGCAACAGCAAGAGCAGCAACAGGGTGATGGCGCGCCAAGTGCCTCTGATACCAAGATTATCTCGCAGCTGCAGAGTGCAATTCGTCCATTCTTGCTTCGTCGTGTCAAGGCGGATGTGGAGCATTCATTGCTGCCCAAGCTGGAACACCCACTGTATGTGCCTCTTTCATCGATGCAGCGTCTCTGGTATCGCAAGTTGATTGAAAAAGATATCGACACTATTATTGGCAACTCTGCAACTGGCGACAAGGCTCCAGGCAAGACTCGTCTCCTCAACCTGTGCATGCAGCTTCGCAAGTGTGCTAATCATCCGTATCTGTTTGAAGGTGCTGAGCCTGGCCCACCGTTCACCACCGATGAGCACATTGTGACCAATTCTGGCAAGATGGTGTATCTCGACAAGCTGCTCCGCCACTACAAGGCCAAGGGTTCTCGTGTTCTCATCTTCTCTCAAATGAGTCGCATGTTGGACGTTATTGAAGACTACTGCTTGTTCCGTGAATTCAAGTATTGCCGTATTGACGGTAGCACTGATCACGAAGACCGCGTCAATGCGATTGATGATTACAATGCGCCAGATTCCGACAAGTTTGCATTCCTGCTCACAACGCGCGCTGGTGGATTGGGTATCAATCTGGTCACTGCTGATATTGTCATTCTATTCGACAGTGACTGGAATCCACAGGTTGACTTGCAGGCTATTGATCGTGCTCATCGCATTGGCCAGAAGAAGCAGGTGCACGTCTATCGTTTGATTACTGAGAACACCATTGATGAGAAGGTGCTGGAGACTGCTGCTCGTAAGCTGCGTCTTGATCAGCTGGTCATTCAGCAAGGTCGCATGAATTCGTCTGCTCAAGCCAAGCTTCAGAAGCAGAAGGCGCTGCAAAACAAGACTGAGCTGCTCAACATGATTCAACATGGTGCTGACAGGATTTTGAACTCTGCCGAAGATGACGATGCCAAATTGGCTGCTGCTGCTGCGGCAACTGCCAAAGCGGACAAGTCTGGTGGTGTTGGTGGTGAAACTGGCGATGGTGGTGTTGTTGAAGATGATGACTTCTTGACCATGATCCGTGCTGGCGAAGAGAAGGCTGGTGAGCTCCTCAAGAAGTTTGAGAGCCTTGGTCTTGGTGCACTCGAGAGCTTTACAAGCGATGGCAGACTGAGTGACTGGAAGGAGGCCAATGCCACGCCGGGTGCCGATGGTGTGGATCCTGCCATTATGAACAGCGAGGTTGGCAGTGAGTTTGGCGGCAGTGAAATGGGTCTTGATTCAAACGATCCAGATGCCTCAGCCGACCGTCGTGCTCTCCAAGAGCTGCGCTGGCAGCAGCGTGAACTCGAGCCAACCAAGCGCCAGCGCAAGACCACCTATTCCATCGATGAGTACTACCGTGAGGTGCTCCGTGCTGGCCAGCCCAAGTCAGCTAGCGCAAACAAGCCACACAAGCCGCCAAAGCCCAAGGGTCTGGCCCCAACTCCCGACCATCAATTCTTCCCGCTGCGTCTCAAGGAACTGCAGGATGCTGCTCGCCGCTACTATCAAAAGCAGATTGGCTACAAGGTTCCAATGCCGAATCCGGACGAGTTCAGCGAGCCTGAGATTGAGCCTGACGATGACAATGACTCTGACTACAGGGAGTCTGGCAGCAAGTCAGCTGGCAAGGCTGGGGCTGATGCTGATAGTGCTTCGGACGCTGGTTCTGTTATGGGCGATGCAACTGCACCTGCTGCCACAGCCTCGGCGTCCGCAGCTGGCACTGCTGGTGCCAAAGGTAAAGGCGGTAAAGGCAAGAAGAAGAGTGCTTCGGCTGCTGCTCCCAAGAAGACGTATCAGGATTTGGTCGATGAAGCCAATCGCGAACAAGAATTGATTGATTCATCCGAGCCACTCACTGCCGAGCAAGAGGCTGAGATGACTGAGCTGCTCAAGCAAGGCTTCAGTACCTGGTCTCGTCGTGAGTACTGGGCATTCTTGCGCGCCGTTGAGCGCCATGGTCGCCACAATCTCGATGCTATTGTTCAGGACATTGAGGGCAAGACTCCCGAAGAAGTGCGTGCCTACTCTGTCGTGTTCTGGGCTCGCTACAAGGATTTGGCTGACTGGGAGCGCATGATCGAGAACATTGAGCGTGCTGAACAGCGTCTGAAGCGCCAGGATGAGGTCCAAGAACTGATTACCACTCGCATCCGTGCTTGCCGTGATCCACTTCGCCAGTTGACCATTCCATACACAAAGAAGCAAGGCGGTGCTGCATCGAAGACTGGCGACAATTCAAGCGATGCCGCATTCACGGAGATTGAGGATCGATTCATTCTGGTCACAGTGCAGCGACTCGGCTATGGCAGCAGCGATGCATACGAGCGACTGCGTGCCGAGATTCGCAGAAGCCCAATGATGCAGTTCAATTTTTATCTCAAGACTCGGTCTGCTCAAGAACTTGGCCGTCGATGCCAAAACTTGGTGCAGATGTTTATGCGCGAGTCTCAGCATCGCCAGAACCAAACCAAGACGGCCACTGCGACGACCGCGTCAACAGCGACAGCAGCAGCAGCAACAGGTGCTGGTGCTGGTGCTACAACTGCGACTGCTCCGGCGCATCCATCAAAGAAGCGCAAGAACCCGCCAGCTGCCACTACCACTGCTGCCACGAATGCTATTCCTGCTGACCAAACAGCTGCCGCTGCTCTCAAGGCATCAAAGATGGCTGCTGCTGCTGGCGCCGCTATTGAGGCCAAATCACCCACGAGCCATCTTCATCAGAGCACTCTGCCGTTTGTGGCAAAGGATGCAACACCGAAGATGGACCACGATGCAGTGCAGCCACCGCCTGCCAAAATGCCACGCACTGATTAGTAACCTTTTTTGTTTCAATTTTCTTTAATAATCTTTTTTTTGTTTACTTATGCCCATAGGATTCAAATTGAGTAGAATGGAAGTTAGGATCGTGCTTTGTGTAGCTGTTATTATTGTTATTGTTATTATTGTTTTTTTTTAATAATGGTTTATGCATGCGTACATGAATGCCGATCCACTGTGGATGCGCTCGTGATCACCAGCGTAGTGTCAAAAAAAGGAGAATGTTTCTGACACAAAGAGGGAGACTGTTGCAACCGAATGATGGCCGTTAGTTGGTTCAACCACGGCTGTCGACTGTCTTCTCTGTCTCTGTCTCTGTCTGTCTCTCTTCTCTCTTCTCTCTGTTCACTCTTTGCCTTGGTGCGACTTCCACAATCAAAAAATAAAACACAACTTCCAAGTTTGCAGGTTCGGAGGGGAACTTTCCTTCAAGAAGTTCGAACGTTGTCGTTGTTGTTTTCTTTCTCTTTCTCTTCGCTTCCTTCCCTTCTGTCAGCCTTTTTTGCTTCAAATAAACAGTTGTGAGAGAAAGCGCAGAGCAGAGTAGAGTAGAGCAGAGCAGCCCTCCCCTTCCCTTCCCTTCTCTTCCCTTCCAAAGTTATGGACAGTGCGATAACTACTTCAGCAGCTGGGTCGATCCCTGCTACAGCTGTCAACAGTGCGGCTATCCCTTCAACCAACGGCAGCGGCAGTGGTGGCAGTGGTGGCAGTGGTGGCAGCGGTGGTAGCAGTGTGGCTGTAACACCTGACGCCAGTGGCAGCGGCAATAGTGGAGGAGGATCGAGCTCGCCCTCTGTTCCTGTTTCAACATCTGCCTCCACTGCAACAGTCTCAGCTTCAACCTCGGCTTCAGCTTCAGCTTCGAGAAGTAGAAAAGCCAGCGCTGTATCGGCAGGCGGCGCCACTCCAGCTGTGTCGTCAATACCAACAATAAACTCGTCGGTGCCGCAGACAAATGCAGCCGCTGCAACTGCGAGCAATGTACGGCCTGAGGTGCTGTGCGTGTTTGCGGTTGAGGACCATGCGAGGCTTGCAGGACGTGGATTCTCCACAATGTACGAGTCGTGTTTAGAGCCCATTGTGCGTCAGCTGCGTTTGCCAATGTCCATTCCAAACAGCTCGCTTGCATCCTCTTCATCCACAACTGCAAACGGCAGCAGTGGCGGTTCACCTCAGCAGCAGCCTCAGTCAACTTCAGCCGTCAAGTACACACCAGCAGTCAAGCATGCGGCTGTTGTGTTTAGTAATTATGCACCAGTCTCACGGACTCCGCTGCATCGAATTCCGTTTACGGGTGATTACCATGCTTACAAAACGCAGCTATTACGTCATTCATTTGGGAAAAGTGCAGTTGGTCGAAGCATTGTCGTTGAGGCGCTCGTTGCCGCACTAGAATTGATTGATGCCCACTCTCTGTCATCAACTCGCAGTGGCGCAAAACAGCAACAGCAGCAACAGCAACAACAACAGCAACAACAACAGCAACAACAACAGAGTGGCAATAGCAATCAGTCAATCAAACCGATATGCCATGTAGTGCTTGTTACAGGTGCTTCGCGTATGGATGCTGGACCTCGGATTAGATCATCCACGGCCATGGCTGCAACTGCACCAGTCACAAATGGCACAATGTCAACAGACACAGCCGGAGGAGATTCACAGCTGACTAATGTTGGTGGGCCATGCCGACTCAACAGTGATACCCAGTACGACGGTATGACTCTGGCAGATGTTGTACATGTGATGCGCGAGCGCGGGATCATGCTTTCCATTGTGACACCGAACGGCCGTCCAATCATTGACAACCGCACTCGTCCCATTGCCACTCCTACAAACAGTGCCACTCGTCCTGCAGCCAATCAGCAACAACACTTGCAGTTACAGCAGCAACAGCAACAGCAGCAACATCAACAACATTCGGTGAAAGATAATGGAAGACCACTCGTTGTTGATAAACTGGCAGAGATGCTGTTTATGGAGGCAAGATCACAGTCGCAAGTAATGTTTGATGCAACGTCGGCAATGGCTTGTGGATATAACATCAAACTATCTGGCATTAAGAGTATCCAGCCAGTTGCCATGCCTCGTTTATTAGTGCCCACCACTCAACACCTGTCATCATCCTCTGCTCAATCTGCTCAACAGCGTGCCACTCAGCAACAGCAACATCAGCAGCAGAGTTCACCAAAGCACAAACTGCCTGGCACTGGCGCAGTAATTCCCATCAACTCGCCGCAGTCAATTAATAGTTCACCCTCAGTGGTCAATAATATGAGAGGCGTTGTGACTCCCAAATCTAATCCAGCAACACCTGCAGCCGCAACAATATTACAAAATAAACTACTGTATGACAGTCCAACAATGACAGCTAACGATGAGGTTAATAAAAATACTAGCGGTGGTAATGCAGATGTTCCACCAGCTAAACGACAGCGTCTCAGTAATGCAAGCGATGGAACTGCAATCAGTGTGCCTGTAAAACAACAACAACAACAACAACAACAATCTACGCAAAATACAGAACCAGCAACACCAGTAGCACCAACAACAGCTACAACGTCAGGCAGTAATACATTGAATGCACAGATGGACTCCAATGAGCTGGCAGGAATGGTTCAAAGAATGCAACTGTTGGTTCAAGCTACAAATGGTCAGCTACAGCAGCATCATATAGATGAATTGAAACAGTCTATTCCTTTCAATGTCATCAGCCAAGTATTGCCTAAATTAATTAGTGCTTATCAAAGTAATGCCAATAATAATACTAACAATAACACCAACAATCAACAACAACAACAGCAGCCGCAGCAGCCGCAACAGCCACAACAGCAACAGCCACAACCAGTGCAGTCACCTGCAAGTGTACCTGATCAACAGCAGCAACAACAGCAACAACAGCAACAACAAGTGACTGGTGTGATCACCCCAGCATTTATTCAACAATGTGTACATGCAATGCAACAAAAATGTGAAGATATGAACGCAATCTCACAAATTATTAGTGTAATTGCAAACCATGTTGCATTAAATGAGACTGTTAAAAATGCTATAGAAGAGCAAATACGCAGTACTCCCTCAGGCGAAAGAGCAGCAACTCTAGAGCTCATCTTGAAGAAAATCGAAGTGGTGCGTTCAAATAGTAGCAGTAGTAATAGTAGCAGTAGTACTAATAACCAGCAACAACAGCAACAATCAGAATCCACTACTGCTGAAAATGTAGATATCACAACACAACAACAGCAACAGCAACAGCCACCGTCAACTCCAGCTGCCTCTACAAACGTAACATCGCCAAAGGGAATAGTGGATAACAATGGATTATGGCATGGTAGACTTAAGTTTAACCACACACTGCAAAATGGACAATTGGCAGAAACATCATGTCCAATATCAGCACGGATGTTGCAGCATTCTGGAATAACATTTACGCCTGATAGATTCCAAATGCAGACTTGGCCGCGTGATTTACAAATTGTTAATCTATATACAAAGGATTCGATTTTACTGCAAAAGGCTCAGCAATCAAACCCCAATGCACCTGCTGTGGAACTGCAAATTGACAATCAACAGCAGCAGCAGCATATATCAGATGAAGAACGAACCAGTCTTGCTCAGCTACTGCAGATTCTTCGTACAAGGGACATGTTTGGTGTAGTTGTGTTCCCGTCGTTGCCTGGTGACATTGATGCCGCAACTGGTCAGCCAACCCGTCAGCGTGGAATGATTGTTATGGATATTCAAAATCACCTGGTTGGCTCCCTATACTTGAATGTTCCTCTGCCCACACTTCCAACTGCCATTGGCACAGCTGCTGTTCCTCTCACAAACACTGGCTCAAATGGCTCATTCGGCCCAGGCTCTACTGCGACATCGACTCCTCTCGCCACAATCACCGCCTCTGCTGGCGCTACTCCAGCATCCTCCACAATGGCAGCTGCAGCCAACACTCCAACTGCGCCAGGTGCTGTTCGGCCTGCTCTTCGTACAATGCAGTCCCAAGAGTCAATGACTGCTCATCCTGCTACTGGAACTCCCGCTGTATCAAACGCTGCACTGACTGCTGCTGCTGCTGCTGCTGCTCAGGCTGCTCAGGCTGCTGCAGGCGGAACACCTCGCCTTGGCTCTCCTCCAAATGCAAACACAGTCGCTGCAGTGAACAGTACCCCACAGCAGCCTCAACAGCCGGTAATAATGCCAATCGATGCATTTATTCGCAATCTGTCAAATCAACTTGGAGGTAAGATTGGATTCATGTCAAAAGAGCAAATCCAAGCTGCATATATGGACTACATCCGGCATCAAGCAGCTGCAGCCGGTAACCAGCATACTCCCGGAGCTACTCCTGCTGCTGCTAATGCTACAGCTGCGAATGCAGTGGCAAATGCTGGCACTCCATTCATGGCTGGTGGTGCAAGTAATGTCAATGTTAATGCCAATATCACTCCTACCAACGTTGCAGCGGCAGCCGCTCTCTCTGCGGGTAATCCGGCTGCCAATGCGGCCATTCGTCCCAATCCACTTCAGCCTACAGCCAGTAATAACTCAGTTCAGCTTGCAGCACTTATCCAGCAAGCCCAGCATGCTCAGCAAATTCAAGCAGCGCGTCAGGCACAAGCTGCTCAAGCACAAGCTCAGGTTCAAGCTCAGGTTCAGGCACAAGCTCAAGCTCAAGCTCAGGCTCAGGCTCAGCAACAACAGCAGCAACCGCGTCCACAGCTCACATCCGCTCAAGCGAGTCAAATGCTGACACAGTTACAATCACGTGTGACTCCGCAGATGGCAGTTGTTCTCAACAACCCACAGGTAGCTCGTGCTATTCTGGAAGGCGATTTAACTGTTGCAGCCCAGTACGGCATGACAACTACCGATGTGGAAGCTCTGAATATGATTGTGAGATTGAGGCACGTTCTGGCCATTAGCCACGCTCAACAACAACAACAACAGCAATAATTATTACAACAAACAACAACAACAAACAACAGCAGACGATATATACTGTTTATTAAAATGGCAAGTCAGTTATCCATCGTCTCTGGCTATTTCTGTTATCCTTTTCTATCTGTCTCTCCTCCCTTTGTTTTTAGCTAAAAGTATCTCTCATTTTGCTACCTTTTATGTTTATGTTTTTGCTCTTTTTGTTTTAAGTTAGCCCGTTATGTATCTTTATGGAAGCAATATTCAGTTTAAAGGAGATTAAGCCTTAGTAGATTATCTACCTGTTCAAAACCATCTTATTGTTGATTTATTATGTCGTAAAGTGATCTCGCTGTGTCCAATATGCATTCGTTAATAATAAAAAGAAAAGTTATTAATTTTTTTTTTTAGCTAAAAAACTGATTCAATAAATTAGGAAAAGGTATTGCAAATGAAAGAAACATGAGAATAGGCAGATGATAATAATAATTAAGTGTTTTTTTTAAAAAGAGGGAGAGTATGGATTAAAACGATCCAATACCAATCATGTTCAAAAAGTCAACAGGTAAGTCTGAGCTTGATAGTGGTACTGGCTGTTGTTGCTGTGCTTGTGCCTGTTGCTGTGCTTGCTGGGACTGTAAATAAGAAGTTTGAGTGGGTAATTGTTGCATTTGAGTGACTTGGGTTTGCATCTGATTTAGTCGTTGCTGCAATTGCTGCTGTTGTAGTTGCTGTTGCTGCACCTGCTGTTGAAGCTGCTGCTGGTTTTGCAGGAACTGATATGGCGTTTCACTCATTATAGCAGCTTGGAATGCGTCCATCGCGCCATACGGTGCACTTAGACCAGCTGCAACCAAACGCTGCTGCTGCTGAATCTGATGCTGCATTTGAATGAGTTTGATCTGCTGCTCAAATGTGAGATTGGATGGAATACCAACATTTGCAGTACTCAGACCACCGCTTCGGGTCGCACCTGGAGTGGCAATTGGACGGCTGGCTGCAAGAGACAAATCACCAATGCTCATCAGACTGGTTGGTTGTTGTTGCTGTTGTTGCTGTTGTTGTTGAGCTGTCGATGTGGCCCACGGAATGGCAGATTGGTTGGGTATCTCTGCCGTCGTTGGAGTCTGAAGTGGAAGATCGCTGAGTAGACTCTGCAGGTTGACCATCAATGCAGACTCATCAACATCCTGGGCATATCGATGAGCACCATCATAGTTTGTGATCCAGAACCGAGCATCAGGTTGCTGCGCTTGCTGTGCTTGTTGCTGTGACTGGTTTGAAGCACCAGCGGTAACTGATGCTGGTGCGCCGGGTATCAAAATATCTTCGATGCGAGATGCTGGACCTTGAAGAACTGGATGATGCATCGCTGGCATGGCTGACGACGTAGCCGCTGCTGTGGATGTCGACGCTGGTTGTGGCATAAAGAATGGCTGTTTCTGTTGACTGGCTGTTGATGTGATTGCTGACTTTGGAGAGAGTGATATACTGCCAGCACCACTTGCTGATTTATCTGATGGTGACCTCAAGTTTGAGCCAGCCTCAGTGTCTTCTGGAATTCCGCCAGTTGAGAGTCTCGGGTGACGACGCATTGGGCGACTCTTATCATAAGGCAATGACATCAATTTAACCTTTTCGCGAGTATGTGCTGCAGCTGCATTGGCACCAATGTTGCTGCTGCTGTTGCTGCTATTACTGCTATTACTGTTGGTGTCAATACCAAATGCGGTTGCAACAAGGGAAGATGCAGCCGTGGTGGATGAATGGCTGGCTGGCCGTGAAGGAGGGATGCCCTGCCCATCCGCCTGTCTATCCAGCATTAGTTCTGATGGGTGATCGGTGCTGGAGTCTAATTCCATTTGGGCTGCCATTGTAGCTGTTCTAATGTCTGACGAGCCGTGAAGTACTGCCTGCATAACCTGATCATCTGAGCTTGCCCAGTCCATGCTCTGTGCGTTGTTGCCAATAGGTTCACCATCATCATCTGAGTATCTCATTCTCTTCATTCCACGTCCGCTGCCTTCATTGTCTTCTTCTTGCTGCTGCTTTTGACTGTCAAACTTTGCACTTGATTTTCCAGCTGTACTCAATAGCATTTCACGCGCAGCTTCCAATCCAAATGACGCCGCTGTAACGCTCGGTTCATCAGTATCTACAAAATCAAGTAAACCAGTTGGCGGAGTGATTGGCATATCATCGATAACCAATCTATCAATGATTGAGGGTTCATTTCCAGACTCTTCGTGCAATAATTGATGTAATTTTTGCAGCATATTCATGTACATTTCAGCTGCACCCCACCATTTGCTAGTTGTGTTCAACACATTGTATAAAAATGATACATCATTCGTAGACTGATCTTGACTAATCAAATCCTGCCACTCTATATTCTTGAAATTCTCAATGTGAACGGTTGCTGCTGTATAGAGTGCGTATGGAACAAACGAATGCACAACTGGATGAAACCCGGATGTTATTGACTCCATTGTACTGCTGGTTGCTCCCGGCACTGCAGTTCTACGTGCACGCTGTCTCGCCTGCTGTGATTGCTGCTGCTGCTGATTATCTTTTCTAGATTGCAACTGCTGTTTCACAAAGTTAGTTGTTCTTTTATCAACAATATCAAACATATCTCTGGCTACCTCCACAATGCTCATTGCAGCAGACATGCACACAGTCCAGCCTCTTGTGGCGTGCATTGAGCTTAAATGAGCTCGTCCAGTAACTTGATCAATATATGCCACTCTGAACAACATTATTACGCAGCAGTAATATACTAACTGCAGCGTGTATCCAAATAATAATTTGTCATATGATCTGCATCCCAACAGTGCCGATGGAGCATTGGATGGTCTAACTGCGTCTCCATCTGCCGCACCGGCTGCATTGGCATCAACATCCATTTTCTCATTGGAATGACTCTCTTTATTTTCATGTTCCTGATTTCTACGCTTCAAGAATGGAACACCAGATAGAGAAGTGTCTTCGAAATACAAATCAGCAGGCAACGAGCGCAGCCATTTAATGAGAGATAAGTGTAGCAGCAAGAATGCCTTTGTTAATCCACGGCGTCTTCTATCATTTGCATATCTAGATATATTGCCTGCTATCGAAAGTAGCCGTGATAAATAGGCAACTGGCGCGGGGATTGTCGTTAGTTTGCCCAGCTGTCTTCCAGCAGCTATAGCAGCGCGACGCTCATTCAGCTGATTAGTAAAGCTAGGCACTTCGCCATCAAATTCAGGGTCATATGTAGGCAAATTAACCAAGCTATCGCACGATTCAATTGCAAAGGGCAAAGAAGAAGCAACGCAGGACTTTCTATCAGCATTGAACAAAGCCCACCAAACACGTCTCTTGGACTCTCTATCAATCCAGTCGTTTCTAGGTAAATTAGCTTCTTCATTGGCATCAAACTCTGAATCGGTCAGATGCAGCTGTAGTAACTGAGCAGTTCTAATTCCATTTCCCATAAACAACCAGCATGATGTTCCTCTTCCAGCTGCATATTCTACAAATGCCAATAATGATGAATACTGCACTCTGCGTAAACTAATGTCATCGAATCCTTGCATAATCAGTGGCCAAATTCTACTCACAAATACATCGCTACTTGCATAATTAGGCTCACTTGCATATAGTGGATGGGTGGAGAATCTAACTGCAGCTGCACATATCAAATACAGCAATACTTTGTCGACGGTTCCATCTGAAACTGACTTACGAAGGGATGGAATGTGTAGTATTGGCAACAATGGCTGCACATATAGTATATACAGCTCCACCAGCTCTTCATATCCCTCTGGCAGCGGAAGTGACTCGGCATCAAACAGCGCTGGGACTGCATTGGTCGGAACTGCAGCAATTGCAATACCAGTTGATGGTGACATTGAATCCATTTGTGCTCTGTCAGATGATTCAGTATGGGGCTGCTGTGGCTGTACGCTACTAGGTTGACTATCTTTTGCCGGCGATAAACTGAATAATGAAGACGGATCAAATGATGATGAGAACTGCCGCTGAGGTTGAGCAGATGCCGGTGGAGGCAGTGTTTGTCCCAGCAATGATGCAAATGTGCTGTCAGTTGTAGCTGGAGCTGCAGCTACAGCTGTAGTCGTTGGCCCAAATGGCTGAGGAGAAGCGAGTGTACTCATTCCAGACAGTCCAAGGAATTGTGTGTTATTCGAACCAGCACCACTGGTTAGTCCAGATAGCACTCCAGTAGATGCAGATATAGACTGAGAAGGAAGACTGGTTATTAGTGGATTCTGCAGCATTGGATACAGCAGCTGTTTCTGAGGATGAGGACTGGAGATATTGGGCAATACCTGCTGTTGTTGCTGCTGGCCTCCAAATCGAGATGATGTCCATATACTTGCCAACAATGCGGCGGGATCGAGTGTATTTGTTACATCCAGTGACGTCTGCTGTTGATGCTGATGTTGATGCTGCTGTTGTTGCTGGCCAAAGTCAAGACCAGGTGCACCCATCATCATGCCTGGTCCTACTGAACCTGTAGTTGTCGTGGCAGTGCCTTGCAGTGGCTGTTCCTGAGGCACTTCTGGAATCTGCACCAATCCACTGTTGACAAATGGCTTCAATGTAGACTCCAATTGTGCGATTCGGCTCTCCAATCCTGACACATATGCTGCATTCCGAGGCACTCTACGCTTTGTTTGAGCCACCACATATTCGCACCTGGCATCATGCTTTGCACACGGTCCACACGTTGGCCGAACTCCATCGCATCGAATCTTCTTGCCTCGACACGACTGGCATGCTTGGGCGAGTCGCTTCCGCTTCTCTTTACTCTGCTGGCTACCACCACCGCCTGATCCCCCTGAACCTGCTACATTGCCTCTTCCACCAGAGGCTGCGGCTGATGCAGAATAGGCATGATATCCACCTTGTTCAATAGAGTAATGCTGAGATGAATGGCCGCCGTGGTGAATGTGTGATTCCTCGTCGGTATATTCTGAGTCAGAGTAGTGTCCACCACCGCCACCGTCGTGTTCAGAGTACATCTCTGTGAGCTGTGCACTGATGTTTGCTCTTGATTTTTTTTAGAAGCGCAACGAGAGATGGTCGATCGCAAACTTGATAACGAAAAAGAGCAGCAAGGGAAAGAACGAGTGCTGCCGTTACTGTTGACACAGTTAGTGCTACTTTTGGACGAACCGTAGTACAAACAGCAAGTGGGCAGACAGCTAGGCAGGCAGACAGACAGCTCTATAAGCAGGCAAACAGGCAGGCAGCTGTGCGTATGTATTATTTGGGGCTGCGCTCTGTCGTTGTCTGGAAGATGGCAGACAGAAATCAAGTATAATAACAATAAAAAAAAAAGTCGGTGAGAAGTTTGAGTCTCCGACTTTGGTGGCAAACCCTCGATTTGTACATTCACACACACATACACACACGCCAATATATGCGAGGTGTCAAAGCAAAATCATCCGACCTTTAGACATCGTTGTTTGGCTGGCCAAATATTTTTGTACTCTCGCTCCTCCCATCAAGAGTCACTTACACACAAACGGGGGGCAAGCTCCACGTGTGATAGCCGTATATATAATTATAACAACAGTATAAAAATAATGCTTTTACTCTTTTTGTTGTTATTTTTTATCTACTCATCTAACAAGTTATGTACTCGATGATAGGTGTACACATCAATATGTGGATACGAGTTAAAGTACAGATCCGTCGCATTCTCCTCATCTTCCTCTTGATGCTGATGCTGCTGCTCGGTCTTCTTCTTTGCATCCTTTGTTGCTGCTGATGCACTTGTCGCCACTTCAGCAGTCTTCTTTCTCAACTTGTCTGGTTTAGCCCATTCAGGTGCACCAGCCAGGAATATATGATAACTCACTGGCGCAACCGGCACATCTTTCACGTTGTCAATCGAGCTTGCAAACAGGTACACTTCGCCCTCTTCGCGATTCTCAAAATGTCTAAAAAACAGATACGTTCCACACTCTGTGCAATATGATCTGCTAAGCGGAAAGAGCTCCTGCTTGTCTTTGGGCAGCGAGGAGTCTTTGGCCGCGCGATAGTGACCGATACTGGCGTGGCCAGAAGTTATGTTGAATTTGGAGCCCAGTGTGCGGATGAAGACAGCGTAGCCGCCACTGCCTGCAGACTTGCGGCAGATACTGCAGTAGCACTTTAGGTACGGCGCTGGAGTGTCCGTCTCGGCTGTGTAGTGCACGCTCCCGCAGGCGCAAGAACCTTCGAACTTGCGCATCTTTGATCACAAGCGATCGTGGTGTCAATGAATAAAGATAATAAAAACAAACAAACAAACAAATCAAGTCTGGTCAAGTCAAATCAAGTAAAGAAAATTCGCGACGGCAGGCACGAGCCATCTACCTATCCATTCCATACCATGCCGGCTACATGCACCGCCTTACAGTGACGGACTCAGCAAGTGATATTTTACAATTGAATAGAAGGTGATTCAAAATTTAAAGTCATTGGCAGATGGACGTGGTTTTCTGGCATTTGAAGCGGAAGATGCAGGCGCTGTGTTCTGCTTCTTTGCAGCTGGCTCGGCTGTTGATGCCTTTGGCTCTTCGTCAAACTTGCGCTTTTGAGATGTTCCTGGAATGTCATACACAAATTGTGCACCCATCTTGCCTGTGATATCAACTGGCCGCTGGGAGATTTCAGTGAAAAGCTGAGCAGTCGACTCTTCTTTCACCACTCGTTCTGGTGGAATTGAGGGCTGTTGCTGTTGATATTGCTGTTGCTGAAGCTTAGTGACTGGCACATCTGGCTCATTACTAGTCTTGATATCTAGTTGATCAGCTTCTTGCTCATCCTCATTTTCATCCTCATTCTCACCAGCCGTATCAACCTCTTCATCCTCACTCTCCTCCAAGTCGTCGACCATTGCACCCCAAAGTGTCGGTTGCATTTCACTGCTCGCGGTCGCCTTGGCAGGCATGGCATATCGCTCCCTGATCGAATCCGGCGGATGTCCCCATGAACCGGCAAACGATCCCAAGCTCGCACCTTCTGGAACTGGCGCATTCACGCCTGGCACCAACATCTCTGGGTACGCCGGCGGTGGTCTGGCATCGTTTCCAATCCTTTGCATAGCAAACAGCCATGGCACTGATACCAATCCTTGCTGTCCAAGCAATTCTCCTTCGTTCGCTGCCGATGTCAATCCAAGTGCCTCATTCAATTCTGCTGATAGTCTTACACCAGGGCAAAACTGCCTCCTCCATTTCAACCGTGTGTCCAATTCGCGTCCCTCGTAGTACAAATCACCTGGTTTCAACAGCTCTTCTGGCGGCCTTTGGTGCTTGTAGAATGCTGCTCTCAATTTTTCGTAATCCAAGTTCATTCGGCCCAACTTTGGCATTACATGCTCGCGCATCCTGGACCGGAGTGTTTTCTCGGCGTCCTTTTCGAGTGCCAACTCTCGCATCTGCATCACTCCAGTTGCCTTAATGTAATCCGGTAGCTCATACGTTCGCGCTTGTTGAATCTGAATCGCATGAACAACTCGTCCACCACCGCCTCCACCACCACCGCCTCCACTGCCACTACCACTGCCACCACTACTCGCATATCCAGCACCAGGTAAAGTAACACGCTTGGACTTGAGATATTTGGATCGAGATGCCCAGTGCGATGGGACGGGAACAGACCCGCGCATGGACTTTAAGGCAACATGCAGCAATGGCTCGTCTGCGTTGGCGTCCATACCATCAACAAGGGCGGGCTTGCTAACACGCATGCGAATCTCGGCAACGGTGAGATGGGTAGCTCGGCGAACTTGGTTGCGAGAAAGAGACGCTGGATTGAACCGATCGGACGACATCACATCGTCATCAATGTCCTCGTCGTTCTCCACATCCATCAAATCATCATTGCCTGTAGCAGTCGCTTTGGGCATGTTAGCATTGACATTACTGCCGTTACCGCCATCACCATCATCCGTCTCATCAGTATCTTCAGCGCGAAAATGAGCAGCAATCTCATGGTAGTAGTTGCGTAATGATTCATCAAGCTCTTCTGGCTTGAAGATCACCTCTGATTCGTGCTCATCTTGTTGCGGATCGAGTGACGTGGGCTTGTTGCCGGCCAATGGTGTCAATTCTGGCAGAGCAGCATACAGTGCACGTCGCTCTTCGGCCTCAGAAGTAAGCTGATCGGCCTTCTTTGGTTTGCGTCGTTGTTTCGCCATCGTCAACAAGTTTCGCTTTTGTTTTTTCTTTTTCTTTTTCTTTTTCTTTTTGGGAAGGGGTTATTGCACGGGCAATTACACGGGCAAAAAAGAAAGTATTTATTTTTCTCCCACAGAGAGCACAGCTCACGGGCTTGCAACGAAAGAAACAACACGCAATCTCTAACAATAGCTATTACTACACTCGATCTACGGCCAGCACTGCTCTTAGAGTATAGCCCTATGGCTATCCGGTAGCTGAACGATCCGAGTCGACGCGTTCACGTAGGCAGTTGTCTGCCCTCATCTCGCCAGTTTCAAACAGCACAGCTACCCATCTGACGACTGCTTCAACAACGGCGGCACCATTGCATTGTGCTTGGATGTAGCCCTTGTGAAACTGATACTATGGCCGATAGAGTTTATGCTCGTTTGAACAAGTTCACAGTGGCTAGGCAGAGTGTAGCCTGACGGCATACACGCTCAGTTGGTGGCTGGCTAATCAGTGTTTAATGCATAAATGACTTTAAAGATTGTGTGTGTTAGTAGGTTAAAAGTTAAAGATTGAGAGTTAGTCTGTGTCCATGGCATCAGAATCATCATCGCTGCCACCGCCGTCGTTGTCACCATCGTCGTCGTCGTCTTTGTCGTTGTCGTCGTCGTCGTCGTCGTCGTCGTCGTCTTTTTCTTCTTCTTCTTCTTCTTCCTCTTGTTCCTTATCCAGACGGTGGCGTTTGAAGCCTTTCCCTTTGCCTGAGCCAGCTCGGCGGCCGCGCTTCCCCTTCACTTTGTGCAAGCTGAGTTTGCCGCAGCCGCCAGTACACGTCTCCAGCTTGCAGCTCTGCTTATTGTGCCCAGTTTGGTGGCACTTGCTGCATGTGGTCGTTCTTCCATTCTTGATCGCCTTCTCAGCAACAGCGCCGTGATGTGGGTCGGCCTTCTTGGCAGGCTTGTGTGCATCTTTGCGCGGACGTCCTGGCCCCTTGATTTGCGCTGGCATAATGTTTACTGTCAGATGCAACATTGTCTACAGGCTCTGCTGCTGACTGCTGACGAGGACCGTTAATCTAGTCGAAGAGAGACATGTACTTTTTCATCATCACTGTGTCAATCGACTGGGCGTTGCCATAGGCTGCAAGAAGGCTTGACAGGATATCGCGTATCTTCGTGAATCGGTCATCCAGTACACCGATGCATACAACCGCATAAGACACCTTCTCGCCAAATGATGTATCCAGCTGTGTAAACTGCCCTGTAGCCAGTGGACTGACAAACTCATGTATCTTCTCAAGAGTCTCAAACAAGCGGGGTACGCTTGTCGCCATTGATGCGTGGACGCAAGTCAGTTCGGGGATAGAGCTGTTACTGGCAGTGATATTAAAAACAGTGAAGTGGTGAAAGTGGGGAGGCGGAGAAATATCGACCTCGAGGTATATGCTGTGCTAATTGGTAATTTTGGGTCAGAAGTCAGGCGGCGTTGTTGCCTCCCTTGTGAAAATTCAAATAGTTTGTTTTCGATGACACGCGTGTGGGAGAAAAATAAATACTTTCTTTTTTGCCCGTGTAATTGCCCGTGCAATAACCCCTTCCCTTCTTTTTTGTTGTGATTCCAATTTCAACGGCTCAACTACCGAAATAATAACTTTGGTATACTCGCTTCACAATACTCGCAGAACTACATTGTTAAAGACTAAACTGAGATAGTTAAAAGACGTTAAAATTGAGGATGACCAGGTGATGGCACATTTAGCATGTTAAATTGTGATAGTTGAGGCACTGTCGCTGCTTATGGCTAATAGATATCATCATCGTCATCACTATAATCGCTCGACACCAGTTCGTCGCCATCATCGTCATCCTCTTCGTCATTATATTCGCTATTCTGTTGACTCGCAACGTCAGTTGGTTCGATGCCTTTGCTGGTTGTGTCCAATCGAGTAATTAGAAAGCACATGGTTTGAGTTTTCCCATAAAGCAATCGCAGTACAAGAGCCGAAACTGACAATTTTTGTTCCCCTTTATGCTCCGTGCGGTGATGCTTACTTCTAGATTCTTTAGTGCAATAACAATGTCCACAATCAGATACAACACACAACCAACCTTGGATAATATCTGGATGATGCAGTAGAGTTGGTTCACGAATTGTTGCTGCGAGATGCGGATTGCTGGTGTGCTGATTAATATTGGGATCAACATTGGCAACTACTGCACTTCCTGGCAGAATGGTATTATCAATTGATTTCTCGTCGTACCCATGCAACTGTTGCAAGTGTGTGAGTAGGCATTCTGGCACCAATCTACATTCGTGGCAAAATAACAATCCAGTCGTAGTGTGATAGCCACATTTAGTACCATTAACATAGAAAACATCCACTTTTAAATAATGAAAGAGGTAACGTCTCTTCTTGATAATTTGCTGCTGTTGCTGCGTGTCATCATCGTCATTAGCACGCTTTTGCTTCTTTGATGTGAGATGAGTGTTTTGAATGTGTTCACGAGCAACACAAACCGTTTTGCACGTTGTTTCACAATTTGGAATGGGACATGCCCATCGATCACCTGAAGACTGCCTGGTAAGAGTAAATGTCTTACCCTGTACAGTAGTTACAACCTCAAGTCTATGTTCACGTCGATGTGAACTAAGATGAGCAGCTGAGTTGAATAACCCCTCGCAATTCGGATATTCACACTTCCATTGTTGCTTCTGATTAGATTCATCTGTAGTCTTACTCTGGTCAGCATCGTCTCCATTCTCATCTTGAGCATTCAATCCATTGTGGCTGTAGTCGGGTTTGTGCCAATTCAATCTGCTACTACTGGTTGAAACGACGCCACTTGCCTGGTCAATGCGAGTAATGAGAAAAAATGAAGTATGTGTTTTCATTGAAGTGAGGCGTAATACGAGAGCAGGAACTGTTGTTATTTGCTCACCTTGATGAATATTTCTCTTGTGATAAGGCTTATTTTGAGTTGTGTAACCACAATAACCACAGTCAGATGTAACACACTGCCAACCGTGTACAATATCCTGATGCTGCTGCCGATATGGTTCGCGAATTGCTGCAGCGAGATGTGAATTGCTAGTGTGCTGATTATTGTTAGGATCGGCATTTGCATTCAATGCACTTTCTGGCAGAACAGAGTTGTCAGCTGATTTCTCATAATACTCATGTGTCTGTTGTAAATGAGCTAGCAGGCATTCTGGCACCAATCTACATTCGTGACATACGAACACTCCAATTGTATTATGATAGCCACAACGAACACCATTCACATAAAAGTTATCCACATCAACGAAATGATATCTGTTCAGAGACTTCTTTGTTGGAGGCTGCTGTTGATGTTGTTTCTTTGTATCACTATCATGATACATTCTTATATGAGCACTTGCACCATCAGCTGTTTTGTATGTACTGTTACAATCCAGAATAGGACATGGCCATAGATCATTTAGCGACCGCCGAGTCAAGATATAAGTGTTTCCATACATATTGAGTTCTACTTGGAGCTTGTGC
Source organism: Ramicandelaber brevisporus (assembly GCA_025201865.1). NCBI lineage: Eukaryota > Fungi > Kickxellomycota > Ramicandelaberales > Ramicandelaberaceae > Ramicandelaber > Ramicandelaber brevisporus. The sequence continues at coordinate 51,480 of MU602718.1, read as the reverse complement.
TCATGTTGATGTCTACTCAGATTGCTAGTATGATTGAAACCACGACCACATCCAGGATGTTTGCAGATGAACTTCTTCTGATTCTTGGGAATTATTGCGAACTGGTCCTGGTCGGTGTCACTGTCACTGTCACTCTCTGATTTGATATCATCTTCTTCGCTGTCAGCTTCCGAGTCAGGCTTGACTTTGGTGTCAATGTCTGAAGTGTGCTGTTCGAGTTTGATATCAGCTGTTGAGAGATTCGGCTCGGGCTTGACTTGCACGTCGACTGCTGCTGTTGGCTCTGTCTTGATCTTCACAGTCGACATAACTGGCTGGCTGCTGGGTAGATCTGCTGTTCTGTTCTGCTGTTGTTGGTAGTGGTCAATCTATAGTCGAGTAGTTGAGATCAGAGAGAACAAACCAGTCACCTCCTTTGTTTGGTAGCAAACAAAACAAACGCGAATAAAACCAACAAAGTATCGACCAGTCAACAAACGGATTCATCTTTCAGCGAGAGTCATGTGCAATTGTATTGCGACAAAGGACTCTGTTGGAAATTATATAGATGTTAAC
>MU602718.1:23172-50915 GCA_025201865.1 Ramicandelaber brevisporus | reverse complement strand
AGCATGTTAAATTGTGATAGTTGAGGCACTGTCGCTGCTTATGGCTAATAGATATCATCATCGTCATCACTGTAATCACTCAGCACCAGTTCATCGCCGTCATCGTCATCCTCTTCGTCATTATATTCGCTATTATGTTGACTCGCAACGTCAGTTGGTTCGATGGCTTTGCTGGTTGTGTCCAATCGAGTAACGAGAAAACAGGAAGTACTTATTTTCCCAAAAAGCAATCGCAATACAAGAGCCGAAACTGACAGTTTTTGTTCCCCTTTATGCTCCGTGCGGTGATGCCTGTTTTGATTCTCTTTGGTGGAACAGCAATAATTACAATCAGAAGTAACACACAACCAACCTTGAATAATATCCCGATGTTGCTGCCGAAATGGATTCTGAATAGCTGTTGCGAGATGTGGAATGCTGGTGTGTTGGTTAACATTTGGATCGGCACTCGCAGTTACTGCACTGTCTGGTATAATCCCACTATCAATCGACTTCTCATCGTATCCATGCTTCTGTTGCAAGTGCGTGAGTAGGCATTCTGGCACAAGTCTACATCCGTAGCAAAATAACAACCCAGTCGTAGTATGATAGCCACATCTAGTACCACCAACGTAGAACTCATCCACATTTAAATAGGGAATAGTACGTTTTGTCCTCTTGATAATTTGCTGCTGTTGCTGATTATTGTCGTCTTCAATGTTGGCCCGCTTCTGCTTCATTGACATGCTATGAGAATTTTGAATATGGTGACGAATACCATCAGTTGTTTTGTACGTTGTTTCACAATTTGGAATTGGACATACCCATCGATCATCTAACGACTGGCGAGTAAGATTGAACGTGTTACCACGCACATTTAAAACAACCTCCAGTTTGTGTTCGCGGCGATGGTTGCTAAGTTGAGCACATGAGTTGAGGAATAGCCCGCAATCAGGATATCCACACCTCCATTGCTTCTTCTGATTGGATTCATCTGTAGTCTCACTCTGGTCGATATCAGCTTCATCCTCATCTGGAGTGTTCAATCCATCATGACAGTAGTCGAGTTTGTGCCGGTTCGCTCTGTTATTACTGGATGTGACAGCTCCGCTTGTTTGGTCAATTCGAGTAATGAGAAAGCACAATGTTTGTGTCCTCGATAAAGTAAGTCGTAGTACGAGAGCTGGGACTGCTATTAATCGTTCATCTTTATGCATTTTATTCTTGTGAACACCCTTATTAGAAACTGTGCAGCCACAATAACCGCAACTGGATGTAACACATAACCAACCTTGGACAATATCTTGGTGTTGCTGCTGCAGATATGGGTCACGAATTGCTGACGCGAGATGTGGATTGCTGGTGTGCTGATTTATACTGGGATCAGTATTTGCAATCACTGCGCTGTCCGGTAGAATCGTATTATCAACCGACTTCTCATCATATCCATGTTTCTGTTGTAAATGAGTCAACAGGCATTCTGGCACCAATCTACATTCATAACAAAAGAACACTCCAGTCGTAGTATGATAGCCACAGCGAACTCCATTCACATGAAAGTTATCCACATCAACGACAAAATGATTAATTCGAGTTTTCATTGCTGAGGGCTGCTGATGCCACATAGTATTACAATGACTATTTCGTATATGACTGTACACGCCAGTAAGCATTGCGTATGTTGATGTGCAGTCCGAAAAGGGACACGACCACCGATCATCCAACGATTGCCGAGTCAGATTGTGAGTCTTTCCATATATATAAAGCTCGGCTTGGAGTTTATGTTCGTGTTGATGTCTTTTCAGATTGCCGGCAAACTTATAACTACGATCGCATTCAAGATATTTGCAGATGAACTGTTGTTGGTCCTGACCGTCATCGTCATCATCGCTCTCGGACTTGATGTAGTCTTCTTCGCTACCAGCTTCCGAGTCAGATTCGACTTTGGTGTCAATATCTGAAGTGTACTGCTCGGGTTTGATATCACCTGTTGACAGACTCGGCTCGAGCTTGACTTGCACGTCAACTGCTGTTGCTGCTGCTGTTGTTGCTGTTTTTGCCGTTGGCTCCGTCTTGATCTTCACGGTCCACATGGCTGGCTGGCTGGCTGGGTAGATCAGCTGTTCTGTTTTGTTCTGTTCTGCTGTTGCTGGTAGTTGGTCAATCTTCAGCCGAGTAGTAGTTGAGACCAGAGAGAACAAACCAGTCACCTCCTTTAGTGGCAAGCAAACAAACAAAACAAACACGAATAAAATAGACAGTGAATCGACCAGTCAACAAACGGATTCATCTTTCAGCGAGAGTCATGTGCAATTGTATTGCGACAAAGGACTCTGTTGGAAATTATATAGATGTTAACAATGACATAGTCAAGTTGGCGCCAGGTGTATTTTACTAACTTGACTTTCGAACTTGAGAGTTAGTTGATAATTACATCCATTTCCTTAACCAAACTCGAACCAGGCATTGCCCACCTTCATATGAAAGGATGGGTCTGAGAGATACACTAAACTGAACTAGCTATAAATAAGCGTGTTTATATTTTAACAAAAACAGAGGAGTGATTATAAATTACAAAACTTGAGTAAACTTGGATTTGTTAAGGCTATTGTAAAACTGAACAACTTTCGGATGAGCCATAACCTTGTTTGGATGGAAGTTAACAACTTGTAATCCATTCGTTGATGTCGCGCGACTCAATGCCACATACGTTTGCCCGCTCTCAAATATGCGTGTCATGTTAACAAACACTCGGTCGAGAGACTGGCCTTGACTCTTGTGGATAGACAGTGCCCATGCAAGCACCAAGGGGATCTGAGTGCGGTGCATCTCGGCATCGGCTGTGACTTTAACTGCCCACTTCTCGGGGAATACAACCACCTCGAGGGACTGGTCATAGTCGGACGGTGAGCCAGATGAGATGACAGCATGCTGTTCGCTGGTGGTTGCAGGAGGATTGGCGGCATCTATTGCAACCGACTTTTGCTGTTTCTGCCGTTTTGATAATCCAGCTGCCAACCGAGACGACTCTGCAAATGTGCGAGTGAATTGGACAACTGGCAGGACTCCAAATTGGTCAACTTCTTTGAATCGAGTCACAACACCACGGCTGCCATTGACCAACCCAAGCATCGGCATGTTCTTTACAAGCATTACTTGTGCACCAACTCGCAGTTCCAATCGCTGAGGAGCAATGCAGTTACTGTTGAGTGCAGCCATTGCAGTTGTGCTGCCTGCTCTAGACGGCGGTCCATCAATCGCATCAAAGAAGTGAGACTCACCTGGCAGCTCGCGCAGTCTCGTCTCATTTGCTTGTGCAACCTGAGCACGCAGCGGGAACAGCTCAGTCGGCAGAATACCATCATCGGGATACATTGGTTCTCGAGACAGCGAGGTTAAATTCGATACTGTTGTTGCTGATGGTGTGCCTAACCGAACCTCTTCCAGCATTTGAGCAAACGCAGCATCTCGCTGTCTAAACACACGCTTGAGTAGAATGTTACGGTGAATGGCACGTTGCCAGCTAGTCGATTCAAAACAAAACATTGTCTTTGGTGATTCCAAGTCACTCAGGCTGCCATCCTCGTTAATGCTGGCTGGCAGTGTGTCATCCATTCGATTAACTGGCGGAAGCTGGAAGAAATCACCCAGTACCACTAGCTGCAATCCACCAAACGGTTCATTTGGAACTTCGCGGGCTGCTCTTGCCACAGCGTCTAATTTGTCAAACAACGCACCATCAATCATTGAAATTTCATCGATGATCAACACTTTTGTATTCATCCACCGCCGCTTTGCAGTCTTCTTCGATGTGACTTGTTCAATTAGCTTTTCTGTCGATTTATCACCAAGTCCAATGCCTGCAAAGGAATGTAACGTTGCACCGCCAATATTGAATGCAGCGATGCCGGTCGAGGCGGTGATTGCTACAGCCTTCTTTCCATGGACGCCTCTTAGCTGCGCAATGAGCTCTGCGAGCAGTGCAGACTTGCCTGTGCCGGCAGACCCAGTGATAAAAACACTTTCACCTGATGTCATGATGTGCTCAATGGTCCTTAGCTGTTCAGCTGAGAGTGGATGTCGTTGTAGAGCTGTCTTTGACCCAAATCGTTTCCGTAATGCTGCTGCTGCCTTTGTCGTCGCCGCTTTCTTTGCCCTCGTCCTTGTCTTTGTCTTTGTGGCTGCTGTTGATGCGGATGATTTTGCTGACTTCCGAGCTTTTGCTGCCGCTGATGTTGCTAATGTTGTTGATGTTATAGATTCTGCCGATACTACTGATACTGTGTTCTTTGATTTGCGTGTTCGCTTCACTTGTGTTTCTACTAGAGAGCCTCCAACCCAATTGGGATCAAACACATACTGCTTCTGTTCGGTTACTTCAGCATTCTCAGTCGCACCAATACCATCGCCGCTATCCACTTCAACAACGACTTTAGCCATCGGTATGTTTAATTGATTTGCCACATCAGCCTCATTAACACCTGCTGACATTGATGGTAAATTCAATCTCATGCCGCTTGTTCCAAATGGATCCATACCAATCGTCTTACCATCGAAGTCATTTGGTTTGATTGCAATATAGTCCGCTAACTGCTTGCTGCTGCCACCACTGTTGCTGCTGTTGATATTGCCATTGCTATTGCTATTGCTACTGACAATCTTACTATTAGGCTTTAAGGCAGATGCTGATGATATTGATCCAACTGGTGGTGTATCGACTGTTAGTGGCTTCTTTCGAGGTCTGCCGACTGGTCGTTTCGTCAAGAATGTCTCGCGTGGCTTGCTCTTCTTGCTAACTGGCTTGTCGATGCTTGCTACCGTCTCGCTATCAGCTGCAAACGCTGGCACTCTGTCTGCTGTTGCTGGTAGTTGCTGTTGCCTTCTTTGCTGCTGTGCTGCGGTGATCTCAGGCTGTTGCACTAGATCAGGCATGCCGACAAAGTCGCTGGATGGCTGGCCGGATGCCAAAGAGCTGCTATACCGCCTCACAGTAGCTGGGTGTGCACACCACCGTACCAGGCACTTTCTCGAGATTGTCAACATTTCGCAAGTTGTGTGTGTCCTTGTGTGTGTCCTTGTGTGTGTCTTTGTGTGTGTTTAATTTTTTTTCGGCTGAATCCAAGCGGATTTTAGTGTGAGAAAAACTCATAGCAGTTTACAACTCCACACATTGCATGAAGCTGAGGGTGTGCATTTACTGTTTACAATGTAAAGTATAGTGGAATTTTTAAGATAGATAGTTAGTTAGTGATAATGTTTATTAATTGTTTTTATTAATTGTTTTATGAATTGCGAGCTTCCTTCTCTTGCTGCTTGTCTTCAGCCAATCTCTGGTAAAACTCGATAACTTTTGGATGAGCCATAATCTTGCTTGGATTATAATTGAGCACCTGCAAGCCCTCAATTGAAGTGGCTCTGCTCAATGCAACGTACGCCTGGCCTCTTTCAAATATTCTACCCAAATCGACAACTACTCTGTCAATACTTTGTCCTTGACTCTTGTGGATTGATATCGCCCATGCCAGAATCAACGGGATCTGAGTGCGACTAATCTCACCGCGTTCATTCTGCAGTGTCCAAGTCTGCGCTGTAATAACAATCCCGCCATCTAAACCCATATCTTTACCAGGGTTTGGGCCGGACGTTGCTGTTGCATTTGGTGCGGTGGCTGCATTTGGAGTAGCAGAAGTAGTCGGCGTAGATTGGGCTGCGTTATCAAGAGCACTTGATAGTTTATTGCGAGATAAACATGATTGGTTGAACTTAACAACTGGCTTAATATCATCTCCACTTCCAGTAAAACTAATCACAACGCCTCTGCTTCCATTAACCAATCCATAATCTGGCATATTTTTAATCAGCATTACTTGTGCTCCGACTTTTAAAGTCAGTTCTTTTGGAGCCAAGCAGTTGGAATCCAATTTGGCCACTGCCTCTTTGTAATCAGATTTGCCCGCATCATCCATGGCGTTGAATTTGTATGGATGTCCATGTAATTCTTCTAGCTTTTGACGGTTTGCGATGTCAACTTGATTCCGCAGTGGATATAATTCAGTTGGTAAAATGTCTTTATTCGAATAGTCACGTGGTCTGCATAATCTTTGAAACAGAGCTTGAGATGCATTTGACAATTGCCCAGTTCTCATCTCGTTTAATATTCTAACAAAACTCATATCACGCTGTCTAAACACCTGAGTCAACATGCAAATATTAGAAATACATTGTGCCCAGGCTGCTGATTCAAAGCAAAATCTGGTTTCATTCGCAGTTTTCTCAACAGGTGGAAGTTGGAAAAAATCACCAGTCAGCACCAGCTGGATTCCACCGAACGGTGCACTGCTTCCGCGAACAGCCTTGGCAATTGCATTCAATTTATCAAACAAATAGCCATCCAGCATTGAGATTTCATCAATAATCAAAACTTTGCAGACATTCCATCTGTTAAATGTCTCTTTGAACTTCCTGACTTTGCCAATCAACTTGTCTGCTGATTCAATTCCCAATCCAATTCCTGCAAATGAATGCAGTGTCATCCCACTAATGTTAATTGCTGCAATGCCTGTTGTGGCTGTAACCACCACTTTCTGCGGACCTCGATTCATCATCCGAGATGAGCCGCGTGGATTGCTTGCCTCATTCTCAATTGGCCGAACTCCATTCTGAGTCAAGAATCTATCCAGTGCCCTCTTGCTAGCGAACTGAGCGTCATTGCTAACTCTACGGCCCACATTGCGATTGGGTGAATATGGTGATGATGACGATGATGCAGCACTGCCATTACCATAGTTGTGATCAGTTTGATGGTATTTTCTCTTTAATCCATCGATTATTCTGTGCAACACGAGTGACTTTCCAGTTCCAGCAGATCCAGTTAAAAACACACTCTTGCCCTGATTGACCACCATATCCACCACTGCCTTTTGTTCAGCTGTTAAATCCACATCTGGACTAATCATATTAAGCACTTTTGACTCTTTGTATCCAAATGGATCTGATGAAGCCAGTGGTTGCTTCTGCTGTGCTTCAAAGTTGGCCTTTGCCACAGCCAACGCAGTCGATGTGGCGAGCTTCTGCCGTGAATTGACTGAGGGCTGCTGACGAGCCACCGCGCCAGTGATTGATGGCAGGCTTCCTGAGGTGTTTTTGTGGGGTATACTGGTCTTCGTTTGGGCGAATATCGAGTAGTTTGAAACACCTTCTCTATCCCAGGCTCTCACATTGCGAGTTTTTGCACTGCTGGCATTCACCAAATCGCTCAGTGCTGACCCAGTTGAGCCACTGTTCAGCGAAGATAAGCTCGATGACTGTCTGAGCAGTGGTTGCTTTCCATCACCAGTGAGAGTTGCTGAGGTCTCATATCGTCTGCGTTTAGCAGCTTCTGCAAAGTACCCGTCACCGCCGCTGCTGCTGCTGCTGCTGCTGCTGCTGGCCAAGTCATTTCTATCATCAAGGGCGGTCAGCTGCCGTTTAACTGAAGTGGAGGTGCCAAATCCTGGTGTTGCTGCTGTGGCTCCAAATGACAGTGATCCTGAAGCACTGCGGACTAGTCCTCCATGTCCTCCGTTAATCTTCGGCTCATTCTTGACAAGAGGAGCTGAAGACGTTGCGCCAAACACCGTGTCGGAGGTGGCGTTGCTGGTGTTGCTGGCGTATACCCTCCGCATAGGTGCAGCAAGCTTACAGAAGTGTACGGATTATAGTCTAAACGACCTCGCTGTTTGTTTATCCAAAAAGAAAAATTGTGGGAGGGGACGTGTTGCTATCAGATTAGAAAGATCGCATAAAGAGGGCAGCCGTTTACCGAGGAGGGGAAACAAACGCAGCAAGCACAACACCTTCTCGATAACCACTCCGCACAGACTTGCTCACTTTCTTCTTCTTTTTTGTTCTTTTTGTTCTTTTTGTTCTTCCTCTGCTTTCTCTTCCACACAGCCTTTCACAATAACAAAAATAGTATGACTGTTGTTCGCAAAGTGGTGGCGAGAACCACTCGTCTACTGTGCGGTGGCGTGCGATACATGTCGACGACTTCTCCTGCATCATCGTCCTCTCCTGCCTTGCGCAAAGCCATCAACCCCAACATTGTCCCAATATCCTCATCGCCAACCGTAATGGATAGGTTCAGGACATCAGTAGTTTGTGATGAGCCCATCAATTACGAGGACAGCCTGCCTGGAACTGTGCCTGTGCATTCGCGCCACTTTGTGATATGCACGGGGTTGGATTCGTGGTCGAACAAGGTTGAAATGATGCCTGGGGCTGTTGGCGATGTAGCGACGGCAATCAAGGCATGGTCGAGAACGGCAATGAAGAAGCGACGCCAACAGCATCCACACCATTCACATCATCCACAACACTCACAACATCAGGAAGGTTTGACACAGGAACAGCTGCTGGAGCAGATCAGAATACAGCAAAAGACATCAACCGTGGCGGTAACAGCCTCAAACCAGCAGTCGAGAAGCAAAGATGGACTCGATGTGCTCGTGTTCCCTGACAACATCAGAATCAGCAATGTGAAGGCAGACACCGTTTCGGACACACTCGATAGAGTTCTGCATCCCTCAGTACCAGGATCGCTGGCAAATGTCGAGGAGCTGGATACAAGCGGTCATCGGCACATCTTTGTGTGTACACACGGAGAGCACGATTGTCGCTGTGGACAAATAGGCAACGCTGTTTATGACACCATTAAGCGGTCGCTTGAGTCCAGCCCTGAACTGTCAAAGAAGCTGAGTGTTTGGCGAACCTCGCATCTAGGCGGCCACAAGTATGCAGCTGTTGCAGTAGTTTACCCACCGGGCGACTGGTTCGGGAGACTGACCCCTGAGAATGCTCCAGAGTTTTTGAGCAATCTTGCAGGTGGTAAAACGCCGGTGGACCACTGGCGCGGCCGGGTAGGACTTGATAAACATGAGATGGTTGCAATGAGCAAACGTCTTAATTAAGTGATTAATAGTCTTTCTTATGTCAGCTAGTAATACTAATTGAGATAGAAAATTTAATTAAAGAGTGTAAAAGGTGCAAGTCTGGCCAAAGTGCATAGCAAAGCAAAGAAAGAGAAATGAGGAAGTAAATAATATGCAGAATAATGAAGAATGATGAATGGCGAAGAAAGATGCAAATGAAAAGTAAATGTAAAGTATGCGGAAAGAATGTGAAAAATGCTGAATGGTGTGAAAAATTGTGCAGAGTGCCGAATACTCTTGTGTGTTGCTTGTTGTTTTTTATTGGTTTTTTTTATTGGTTATGTGCGTTTGGTTGCTTGAGTGTGAATGTGAGATGAGGATTGGGGGGACCTTTAACGAGGAAGGACTGAGGTCTGTGCTTGGCGTTTCTTCCACAGCTTGGCTCTAAAGAAGTTGATCATGTTCCAGAAGAAGCAGACTCCAACTGAGAATGCAGCAATGAATCCAAACGCCAGTGCCGTGTTGTACAAATCACACCATCCGCTATATCCACCTGGCGGGCATTGGTTTGTCGTCACGAGTACCATCAGCGAAATGAGCCACAGCAACAGTACAATCATGTCGTTAATGACCACCAAGCGCTTCGCCATCGAAACATTGTTGTAGAACTTGCGGAACCACTTGTTGTAGAAGAAGTTCAATACGTAGAACAAACCAGCCAACATGGAGACACAGGAGACAAAGTACAGGAAGTTGACGCGAGCGGTGCCACGGAACGGGTTGTCAATGTCATGGCGGTTGTATGAGCCAATCATCATGGCAAATGAGGCGAAGGAGGCAATGGTTTGGATAATGCGACAAATGAGGCGACGGCGAGATGGGGCAATGACGGATTCGTGGCCGTTAGTGCCAGTGGGCTTAACGGCGGCTGCGGGACCGCTTGGGATGTTAACAACAGTAGCATCGCTGGGGACACCAGCGGCATTGAGAGGCTGTGGAGCTGCCCGGCTGCTGGTGGAAGCGCCACGTGCGGGGTTCTTTGCAGGCTGCTGGTTTGGCTGATTGACCAGGGTGGCCGAAGATGCGTTAGCCTGTGGATTCACGCCAACCTGCTGCATCTGTGGCTGCATCTGCTGCATCTGTGGGTTCTGGGCAATGGTTGGCTGTTGCTGAATGGTAACAATAACCGGCAGAACGGCTGGTGGACTCTGCTGCGATGGAGCTGGCGATGGCTGTGGAATCGGAATCTGGATCTGATGCTGGTTCGCAACGGCTGGCAGAGCCTGAGCTGGACCGACGCCGTATCCAGACGGCATGGTTACAGCAACAAACGGCTGTTGCTGTTGCTGCTGCTGCTGAGATTGTTCCTGACCGACCGAAGTGGGCATTCCGAGCTGTTGATTATGCGCCGTCTCGCTCCAAGGGTTGATTGAGAGCTGGGACATGCAAAAGAGAGTACTCTTGTTATGCAGGTATACGTGCTGTGCTGTGCAACGGCAGTGCTATGCGACGATGCAGAATGAGCAAAAAATGCAAGAAAGTAAGCGGTGGTGGTGGAGGGGATGTGTATGCCGAAGGAGAGGTGGAGGAGAGGCTGGTAGAAACGCCGTGGAAGGCAACCAACCCCTCGCCTTCTCTTTTTCTCTCTCTCTCACTCTCTCAGTGTGTACTTTCTCTGGAACAAACCCTGACCCAGTGCGTGCTCAACAGGACAAAAAAAGTCTGGGTGCATGGTGGTGAGCGCGGATATACGAATACGCGTTTCAAGGTACGTGTGCGACTGCGCTCGGAGAAAGTGTTAAACTCTCAAGGAACAACCCACACGTCATTGGGCATTGTGACAGCAAAAAGGTCATTCCAGCATGGAACGCAATCAAGTAAAAAAAAAGAGTTCAATTTGAGTAGGGAGGGCGAGAGAAAGATGAAATAAAGATCATTCAAGTGAGTGTAACATACTGCTAAGCAATGGCAATATAACTGTCGAGGTGAATGCATGCTGTTTACGTAACGATCGGTATTCCAGCATCTTCATTACAATTGTCATTCAAGTTGAACGTAAACTGTATCATCTGACCACACAGTGCTGGATAACAGTCTGGATAATGAAGTCGATTTTATTCGCGTTATTTGTTACCAAAGTGACTGGTTTGCTCTCTCTGAGATCTCAACTACTACTCGATAGAAGATTGACCAACTAACAGCAGAAAAGAACAGCAGCAGAACAGAACAACTGATCTACCCAGCCAGCTATGTCGACCGTGAAGATCAAGACAGAGCCAACAACAACAACAGCAGTAGCAGCAGTCGACGTGAAAGTCAAGCTCGAGCCGAGTCTCTCAACAGCTGGTATCAAACTCGAACAGCTCACCTCAGACATTGACACCAAAGTCGAATCTGAGTCGGAAGCTGACAGCGAAGACAGTGACATCAAATCAGAGAGCGATGATGACGATGGAGATGACAGTGGTGATGGTGACCAGAACCAGTTCACAATAGCTCCCAAGACACAGCGACAGTTCATCTGCAAACATCCTGGATGTGGTCGTGGTTTCAATTCGGCCAAATGTCTGAGAAGACATCAGCCTGTGCACATGCTCCAAGTCGAGCGCTTTATATTTGGAAAGAGGTATACCATGGCTCGGCAGTCGTTGGAAGATCGATGGCCATGTCCAGTTCCGGATTGTATATCAACAGTCAAAACAGTTAATGCTGTATATGATCATATACGAAGAGGTCATAGTAGTATCATGGAGCAGCATAAACAGCAGCAACCTCGAGGAATGGTGACTCAATACAAACTGTATTTCGCTGATGTGGATAGTTTTTACGTGAATGGAATTCGTTGTGGTTATCATAATACGACTGGAGTGTTTATTTGCCACGAATGCAAGTTGGTACCGGAATGTTTACTTACACATCTGCAACAGAAGCATGGATATGATGAGAAGTCAATTGGCAACTCTGCTCTACCTGAGAGCGTAGTAAATGCAAACGCCGATCCTAGTGTCAATCAGCACACCAATAACCCACTTGTCGCAGCAGCAATTCGCCGACCAAGACAACAGCATCATCAAAATATTGTTCAGGGTTGGTTATGTATTACATCCGACTGTGGCTATTGTTGTTCTACCAAAAGGACAAGAAACCAGCACAATTGCACGGTGCATCAGGGTGTACAATTTTCGACAGTTCCTGCACTTGTGCTGCGCCTTGCCTATACGAAAACATATACCGCATGCTTTCTCATTACTCGTATTGACCAAGCAAGTGACCAAGTTACGACCAGCAACAACAGAATGAACATGTACAAACTTGATTGTAGTCACAGTGGATTGAGTTCTCAAGATGAGGATAAAGATGATATCAATCAGGATGACACCACAGAATTATCCAGTCAGAAGCGACAGTGGAGGTGTGAATTTCCTGATTGCGAGCGTTTCTTCAATTCAGCTGCGCAACGTAGAACTCATTGGCGCGAACATAAACTGGAAGTTGAGATTAATGTGGATGGTAACACTTTCACTCTTAGTCGTCAGTCTTCAAATGATCGATGGGCATGTCCAGTTTCAGATTGTGATACATTATATAATACAGTTGCTGGTATTCGATACCACATTCTGAAGCTTCATAGCATATCGTTGAAACATAAACGTGCTAATAGTGAAGACGACGATAACCAGCAGCTGCAGCAACAGCAGCGGCGGCAACACACTGCCAAGAAGCAACGCATCATTCAGTATTTAAAAGTGGATGGCTTTTATATTAGTGGCACTAGATGTGGATATCATACTACGACTGCGCTGTTTCTGTGCTATAAATGTCGATTGGTGCCGGAATGTCTTCTCACACACTTGCAACAGAAGCATGGATATGAAGAGAAGTTGATTGACAGCTCTGCTCTGCCAGAAAGTGCAGTAAACGCAAGTGCCAATCCAAACATTAATCAGCACACTAAAAACTCACATCTCGCAGCAGCAATTAGTCGACCACATTGGCAGCATCATCAGGACATTGTTCAAGGCTGGTTGTGTGCTACATCCGATTGTGGATGTTGCGGCTACACAGCTCAGACTAAGAGTGCTCACAAAAGATATAATCATCAAGGAGAACAAATACCAACAGTTCCGGCTCTTGTACTGCGATTACCTTATGCAAATTCATTAGCTTCTTGCTTTCTAATTACTCGATTGAACACATCCACTGACAACTGTATCGAGCCTACTAACTCAACAACTCAATATAATAGCGAGTGTGATGATGATGGCGACGAATTAGTGCTGAGTGATTACAGTGATTATGATGATATAAATTAAGCAGACTCAGCGACAATACTTGCAGAACTTCTATTATCGCTATTCATCACATTTAATATGACATTGTCTAATGATCATCAATGTCGGTATCTCTTTTGAATAACTTTTGATTAAAGCTTATCATGAATTAAATGGCTGTTATAGATGTTACCGCATTCTACGCGTCACTTCCGGCAGCCAATGGCGTGCCACTACTGCCGTCGTCATACTCACCTTGACCAATGCCATTCTCCGGGCCGGTCGACGTGCTGCCGCGGATCTTGTTCAGCACCGGCAGCAGCTCGCCGTTGTCGCCGTGCAGCTCCCACGTCATCATGCCGCGCAGCCCCATCTTGTCCGCGTACGCCACCTTGTTCGCCAGGCTCTCTGGGTCGTCGTAGCTGATGTAGGTTTTTGTGCTGGGGTTGAACAGCCACGGCGTCTTTGTGATCGGATCGACGGAGCGCACCCATCCGGCGCCGGCCGTAGTCGGTCCAGACAAATGCCCCTTCGAGCGCATGTATTTCCAGTTCCACACTCCGGACAGCCCAGCGCCAGGACCTGCACACTTGTCGTTCGGTGGTCCGTCTTCGCTGTCTCCTTGAGGCATCTTCGTCATCTTGCTGACATACTGGTTGGTGAGGTCCTTGCTCATGTCTACGGTGGTTGTCACACTGCGGCCGTAGAGTGGTACACCGAGCACGAGCTTGCTGGCGGGCCATCCAGCTCTGAGCCAGTCGTTGACAGCCTGCACAACTGAAGCTGCTTCACTCTTACCGCGCTCGTAGCGGAATGGCGCCAACGGAGCAGTTGTCTTGGACCATCCGCCGCCAATGTCATATGCCATGATGGACGCAAAGTCCACATACTTGGCGTATTCACGCACATCCTTCAGTGGGCCGTCAGGTCCATCAAATGGCTTTACAGAGACCGCTAGTGTTATAATCTTGCGCTTGTCGGCATCAGTGCCAAACTTCTTGTCCAGTTCTGCTCGCAGCTCCTTCAGCAACAGCCGGAAGTTCGGAGTGTCGTTGACCGGATCGAACTTGTTGCAGTTGTCGCCTCGTCTGCCGGGATACTCCCAGTCCAAGTCAACGCCGTTCAGACGGTGTTTATCGACGAAGCGGACGACATTGTCAATGAACTTGGTGCGCAGAGGTGGGGATTTGACGACGGGCGAGAATGCGTATGAACCGGTCCAGCCGCCGACCGAGATGGTGACCTTGGTTCCCTTGGCTTGCGCAGCCTTGGTGATGCGGTCCATGAACCAGTCGCCATCGAACGAGATGGAACCGTCGCCTTGCAAAAAGGCAAAGGCGAACTGCAAATGCGTGACCCGCGAGTAATCAAAATTCGCGAGAGCTGTTGACTGACTTGTCGGATAGTAGCCGACAACAACCTTGCTGTTTGGATTACTGGATGCGAGAGCCACGGCGGTTGCACATGCAGCCGCGGTGAATAATTGTCTGAAGAGTCTCATTTCGTGTAAGTGGAGTTAGAATACTGTAGTTTGTAGTTGTAGTTCGTGCTGTAGTTCGTGCTGTAGTTCGTGCTTGTAGTCGTAGTGTGGATGTTGAGCGGCCAGAGTTCGTCTTCACCGGCGTGTCTTCCCTTTTCTTCACAGCAAATATGAATGGGCTACAGCCGATGCGCACTACTTGATCACTACACTGTAGGCTGTCATGGCCTCTCACGGTTTACCTGCCTCTTAAATCTGGATAGTCGCAAGTGCGTGTGACCGCCAGTTATTTGCGAAAAATGAAGGAGTAATCTTCATTCTTCATTCTCCATTCATTCCTATACTTTTTTTGTTGCTGTTGCTGATCATTTACCCCTCAGAGACACAGACAGTTGTGACGATAGCGAGGGCTGCCCATACAAGTTGCGTAAAAGTGCTAGTCCAACTGTCGTGTATCTGGGAAAGATGTCTGCTTAATCTAGCACAGACCGTGGAAATTGTTTTTCTTTTTTCACATCGACAACAACCACGTTGGCAGATTCGCTCAAGTATTAAAATCGCCCTTTTAAATCACGCAAAAGATCGAGAACAGCAATAAAAAAAGAAAAGAAATACAAACAGAGCTCAACTGCAAATGGTGTCCGGCATCCGCAAGCGTAGAACTGCGCACAGCAGCACTGGCAAGGTGACTCGCCGCAACGCCGACCGCAATCGCACAGTTAGGATCAAGTCGGACCCAGTCGTAAAAGCCAACTGGAACCCGAAAAAGACGCTTATCGAAAACTATCGCCAGCTCGGCCTGGTGTCCAAGCTGAACTCCATCGCTGGAGGCACTGCCAACTCCTCGATTGGCGATGCATCGGCTTCCAAGATTGCGTACACGCCGTTTGCAATCAACACTGATGGTAGCAAGAGACGAATTTACCCAAAAACAGCCCAGCAGCAGCAGCAGCAGTCGACAGCGGCCGGAAACGACAATGACGAGAAGACGGCGATGCTGGCAGAGGACGCAGATGCTAAGGCTGAGGCCGAGCTGAGACGAGCACTTCCAAAAGGCTACGGTTTGATCCAGCGTGACGAGGAGGGAAACATTGTCAAGGTCATCACCTCACTTGCCGATGAGGATGAAGACGACACTGAAAACAGCGATGTCAAACTCACAAGCGGTGGACGTGCAGACTTGCTGGATTGGCTGGACGAGGAGGTGCAAGTTGCGGCTGTCGCACCAAAGACTAAGGTTGCAGAAGAGCTGGAGAGAATTGCACAGGCTACCAGTGGTAGCGCCAGAATTAAGACCAGCACAGAGGCTGATGTTGATTTCTGCAGAAAGGCAATCAAGAAGCATGGCGACGACTACAGAGCAATGGCACGGGATATGAAACTGAACACATATCAGTTCACAGAAGGTAACATCAAGAAGCGTATTAAGCGGTTCTTGCAAGAGGGTCATGAGCTGTAACCAATTAGCCATAAAAGAAATAATAATTAAACCCTTTTTGTTTAGTAATGAAATTAGCAATCAAATTGGTATTAGCATTATTCGTAGTATTTGTGATTATGTTTTTTTGTTGTTGCTTAGCTAATTAGTTGACGGGATTGCCGGGACTAGCGGTCCAATTGATTTGGGAGATTGCTTTTTCTTTTTCTTCTTCGGAACTCGGTGAGCTGCTCATGTTCCAGTCCATTGTCTTTTTGCGCTGTTCGTTTTCTTCTACTCCTTTTCGGACACGGAAGAACATACCAGTAAGATGTAATCCACTCTAAAAGTGTCATCCTCCAGTCCGGCAAACGGACAGTTCAACGTGGTCGACTTTATCAGTCGAAGCCAGTAGCTGAAGAGGAAGAAGAAAAAGAAGAAAAAGAAGAAACTCACATCAGCCGCCCTAAACCTCGCCACCACATGCTGGTGCCGATTTGGAGCTGAATGATAGTGGCGTCGCTTGGAGCTGGCTGGAAAGAGGCGTGAGTAACAAGAGGAAGGGGTTTTCGACGGTCTCCAGTAGACTCCGACCCACCGCCTGCCTGTCCGCCTGTCTGCCTGCCTGCCCGCTTACCTGTCTGCTTGCCTGCCTCTTCCCATAAACAAAAAAACGGTTGCGCCTCATGCACATGTAGCATTCCAACAAACAACGAAACCTGAACTAACCAATCGCATTGATATAGTAGCTCGGCCCGGGTCATTAGCTCCCACCCCTCCTTTGTCGTTCCCAGAAGTCACCCAATTCAAGCCGACTTCCACAGTTCCCTTCAGCCACCACAGCACCCACCACATCGCCTTCTCAAAGTGGGGCGAACGCTATTCTGTCTGCTCTCTGTCCGCCTACTCGAGCTCAAACTACCTGAATCATTCGATTGTTACTCATCCGACCCGCGGCGAAGTCTGCTATAATAGCCCTCGCCCACTTCCCACTCCACACGGCTCGTTCCTTGTAGTTTGCTGTACTTTTTCGCCTATCACCACCGCTACCGCCATCGCACCATCGCACCATACGCTTCAGCTTCCGCTACGACATTGACGCCGTCCTCAGCCGTCACAAACTATCGCCGACGTTGCCACTGCCACACATTCAATACGCCGTCACACACTAAAATTGACAAAGAAGAAGAAGAAAAACGACCGGCCGCCGTCAGATAACCAGCAAACAACCATGCCAGCTTACACGATGCTCTCTGCCGAACCGCTTATTGGCTGCACTTTGTCCCTGCTCAACAGCAGATACCCGTTCGCCACTACAAAGGAGTGCATCAGCTGCTCTCTTGGCTCTAAGCATCAGCACCAGCACCAGCACCAGCACCAGCACCAGCACCAGCTTCAACATCAGCATCAGAATCACCACCACCACCAGCAAAGAAGTTTTACAACTGACGTAATGCAGCTCTGCAAACAGTGCGCGCACGTAGGCATCACGCTGAGGTCGCTGAAGGAGGCGCTAGCGGGTAATACTGATGGCGATGGCGGCAGTCTACGAAGCGCGTTCAACTATTTGTTCAAGAAATACGCAGACGAGCACTCCACGCTCGAACTGGGTCCGAAGAGATATGTGCTGACCAAGACTGTGCCTCTGCCCACGATATACGAAGACGAGGAGTAACCTGATTCCATTCGCTAATTTCCTATCATAACCATTTTACATCCATCGTTTACCATTCGCCATTCACCATCCACCATTCACCATTCTTCATCTTGCCTTCCGTTTTACACTTTATTTGTTTGTAGCCATAATAATCTTCCCCCTTGTCCTTTCCGTCCCTTCCCGTTTGCAGTACTTCGCTTATGCCTTCTTTCTTTTTTGAATAACTTTGTTTTTGTGTTCTTTTTTGTTTTTTTTCATGTTCGTTTGAAAGTAAAATTGAGGAATGATATCTGGGTTGAAGGAATGGGGTCTCTAACACGTTTGTATATACTTATCACAGCACAAGAGTCGTAGTCGTTGTTGGAGTTGCAGCTGTAGTTGAAGTTGGAGTTGGAGTTGTAGTTGTATGTGCCGCTTGTTTGGCATTTATGCTCCAAGGTCTGGTATTCTACACTTTTCCCTCAACACCTTTAGAGTTCTCGTTCTAATGATCTCTTCCACGCCGTGTTCATTCTGAATCCATCTCGCTTCAATCCTCTCCAAATATGCCTGCGCTTTCAACTGTGCATCTTCCGGATACTCGTCTGATTTCCTCTGTGCAGCTCCTGCTCTCCGCTTCCAATACTCAGAGCACTTGCCAATGAGAGCATCACGCTGAGTGTACTGAGCAGTGAGGAGATTGAAGAAGTCGAGACAGGCAGCGCGCGAATGAGTATTGGTTTTGTTGATCTGAAGCATAACGTTGTCATCGTTTTTGCGCAATAGACGAAGAGTGTCTTTGAAGAGACTGACCGATTCGCAAACAGCCGATGATGCCGTGGAGCCATCGACGCTGTCAATATTGCCAGTGTCAGTGGCAGCGGCGGTGGCGGTGACAGTGGCGGTCGTGCCTGAAGACGATGAGGTCGCTATCATCTTTTTGTTTGCGTTTCTTTCTTTTTTGTTTGGATTTTTATTCTGACTTTTTTCCTTCTTCTTCCTTTTCCTTTCGCTCTCCCGAGTCGAACCGGAAAGGTGGCTTGGCATTTCGGACACCATCCTCTTCCAAGATATCTAGAGCCATCTAACTATTTTAATGAACTTCACTTGTTTTATTATCATTTTTCTTTTTTTGTTAAACAAAAGTGTGCTTTAATCAGCCGATCATTCTTTAAGTGGTACTCAGTGGAATCACCAAGTGACCTTCCGGCTATGCAGGGTGTTACCCAATGCTGACCTCACAAACTGCCACTGACTGGACTGGTAACCAACGCTTTGACATTTGTTAGTCTCAGTATGCTTTTTTTCTTCTTCTTCTTCTCTACTAGTAACCGGCGCTAACTGATGGGCGGTTAGAGAGAGCGTGTGTGTGTGTGTGCATGTATGTGTGTATGTGTGTGCGTGTGCGGCAGAGGACTGAATGACCATCCTCTCATCTCTCCCAATCGTTTTTTTGTTTTTTTTGTTCTTTTTACTTTTCTGTTGGCTTGTACCCGCGCGGATGAACGACAACGCACGCCCAAAAGACAGTCCTTGTGTAAATCCACCAAACTTCAGTTCGGTTCTCTCTCCTTCTCTCTATCTTATTCTCTCTCTCTCTAACCTATTCTGTCAGGCATTGGTTGGAATTCTTAGCTGCATACCCGCGAGTGTGCATTTTGTGACTTGGGTTCAAGTGTCTTTATTGAGAGGCTGTTTTGCTCTTGGCAAACCTTGCATTCACTGTGCTACTATTGGGACATGATATGCACAGTGTTGGTTTGTCATCTTTCAAAATAAAGACAAGAGAGAATCACTCAGTCTGTGCGAGTATTAGCGGCCTGGTCACCCTTCTATCCAGCAACAGTCGCAGCAGTAGCAGCAGCAGCCTTAATACAGTACGATACAGCACTATACAATACAATAAAGTACAATACGATACGATACAGTACACACTCTCACAGAGAAGGAACTGCAGGAGCCAAAGTCAGCCCCTTTCTTTTCTTCCAATCAGTCAGTCACTCGTCAAATCGCATACGCACGCCATTAGAGTCTTTGCATATTTTTGTGAGCATCACATCTCCCACTCGCATACTGTAAGAGAGAGAGAGAGAGAGAGAGACAAAAGACTGCGTAACAAATTTTTTGACAGCTCTTTCGATTCTAGCATTCAGCTTTCAGTTTCCAGTTTCCAGTAAAGGAAAGAGCGTCATAACTGGGACTGACCCATTGGCATTGGCGTGTGTGTGTCATCGCTCTTCCTTTCTTTCTTTCTTTCTTTTTATTTTTTTATTTTTTTATTTTTTTCTGCTTTTCCTCACTTGCTGGCTTTACTTTACTGAGTGCATCTCAGTCTACCGACTCGAGCTGAATTGGCTGTCATTTCTTTCTTTCTTCCTTTCTTCCTTCCTTTCTTGCTCTTGGTTGCATAATCGTGAACTTGTGACCTGCATCCGACTTGTTACTTCAGTTCCTTTTTCTTCCGCTGTCATTCACCGCCTGCCATACATTCTTCTTAATTATTAACTCTTTCGCGGTTATTCATCTTGTGGTTCATCTATCTATCTGTCTGTCTATCCATCTGTCCATCGCTCTTCTTTATTTCTTCATTTCTTTTTATTTGTTGTTCTTCTTTCTCTCTCTTTCTTTCTTTCTCTCTCTCGCCTTGTACGTCCGTTCATCTTTATTGACCATCAAGTGTTCATCTCAGTTATCATAGACTGCCCATAGTTGCCTCATCTCGCCAGCAACAACAATATCATCCTCATTTTCATCACTATCATCCTCATCATCGCTGTCGTCTCTTTGCCTCTCTGCCTCTCTGCTTCTCTATCATGAATCTCAATTCCAGCTTTCCAGGGACACCACAGGTTGGGTCATCCCTTTCTGGCAACACAAACAATTCCTCAACAGCAGCAGCAGCAGCAGCAACAGCAGCAGTAGCAAGCATGTCAACGACCACAAGCATCCCAGCGTTTGCAGTGTCACACGATGGAAACATTCTATCTCTCATCCACGCGGGTTCATCCACAAACATCGACGTAGTCAATAGCAGTAACATCACGGGTGTCACCGGTGTCACAGGGGCAACATATGTCAGCACACAGCAGCAACAGCGACAGCAACAGCGACAGCGACAGCAACGCGGACCTGTTACTGTGCCCAGTTCGGGCGACTCTGTGACTGGTCTCACTGCCACTGGTAACGCGAGCAGTAGTGTAAGTGGTGTTGGTGATGTGGGTAACATTACTGGTGTTTCTTCATTCCAGTCAGCTTTTTGTGACGAAAGCACAAGCGCAAACACGAGTGCCAGTCAGCAAGGCACCGACATCGAGAGAGCTGGATTTGTCCGCTTTGATGGCACGTCCGCCAAACCCGCTCTTCAACAGTACTCTCTCTCGTTACGGTCAGCATCATCAGAGTCACCACTTGCTCATGCACTTCAAATGCCGCCATCGCTCACGTGTTCTCCCTCTCCGTCCAGTAATGTTGTCGCAGGAACAAATGCACATTCGCCGCCGGCTATAACGGCCGCGGTTGGTCGAAGTGATTTGTTGTTGCCATCGGCGCAGTCGGCATCAGCAGCAGTAGCAGCAGCAGCAACATCTTCACCTGTTTTCGGATCAATGTTTACCACTGACATATCTTCCCACGCTGTCACGCAACAACAGCAATATCCGCATGCTCAACACCAGCAACATTATCATCAGCTGAAATTTAACTTCAATAACGTCATCACTGGTGGTAGTGGTGGCCTGAGCGAGCCCAGTTTAGCTTTGGCTGGAGGAGTCAGTCCTTCCCAGAAACAGCACCAACAGCACCAACAGCAATCACAAGTTGCAGATTCTTCTGTGTCTTTCTCTCATTTTACACTTTTGCCACAGCAACAACCACACCAACCACAGCAACCACAACACCAACTGCTGCTCTCAAACACAGCAAGTGTGTCAGCAACAACTACAACAACTACAACAACAACCGCTCAACAGCAGCAACAACACCAGACACTAGCAGCTGTGACAGGGTTTGCACCCTCCGTGACTAGTGGCAGCAGCAGCAACAGCAACAACAGAGGGCTTGACGAGATTCTGAGTCGACCATCTGCGTTTACTGCCTTGAGCGAAACCCCAACTCAGACCCAGCACAAACCGTGTGTTCATCACAGACTCTTCCAGCAACACCAGCAGCGCCAACAGGCTCAACAGTCACAGGCAGCTGGAAGCAGCAGTATCAACAGCGGCAGCAGCAGCAACATTCGCAGCGGTGCTGGTGGCAGTGGCAGTTGCAGTGGCAGTGGAGAGCCAGCATTTGTACCATTTTCAGATACGCACCCATCGCTACTTGGCACGTTGCCTTCGCAGTCATTGGCATTTCCTCTTGCACCACTATCATTCCAATTACCAATCACAGGTAACCAGTCTTCGTCATCAGCTCATCCAAGTGATAAGAGACTCGGGGACATTTTACTCAGTAACATTGATTTACTCCCCACAGTAACTACCTCTTCGAACATTCCACAGCACCAGTTACAACAGTTACAGCAGCAGCAACAGCAGCAGCAGCCACTTCGTGTCATCATTCCAAATCAGAGCCAGTTACACAGCCAGGAACAGTTTGTCACGCCACAGACATCTGCATCATCTTCGTCCACATCAACTGCCATCGCATCTCTGCAGCCAACTCTCACTCCTGCTCTCACCTCGAGACCCTTTTTGGGACCACAGTTGCCGGCATTCAACCCTCTTGATCAACACCAGCTGCATCAGCCTCAACCTCAGCCTCAGCTTCAATCACAGCCATACCCACAGCAACAGCAACAACTGAGTACTACCAATCGACCATTCCGTGCACTTTCATTACACGAGCAGCTGAGACTTGATCAGGACCAGCGCAGCAGATCCTCTTCAGTATCATCTCTCCCAACAAGCCTTGAAGGACTACGCCTCTTTGGACAGCAGCAGGCATCGGCGACACCATCCCTCACATCTGCGCCATCAACTGCATTGACTCCTCTGCAGCTATCGAGTATTCCAGTCGTTCCCCCAGGTTCACTACTAAGCCAGTTTGCGCCACAAGTTCCTCAGCTTCAGCGTCTTTATCAACAGCACCAGCCTTTGCGTAGATTCAGTCAAACTGCTCTATCTTCAAATCCATATCAATTCTTATTCGGCATGTCTTCATCTCAACAGCAACCACAGCAGCTGCTGCCAGGCCATCATCAACAGCCAAACTTACTCGGCACTGCTACTGCGGCAACAGCAGCTGGTCAAGCAGCACTCACTGGTGCACCTAGCGCCGTTCGATTGCGACCGCCTTTCTTGACATCCTCCGCAGCAATTGGTGGCGGAAGTGGTCCGGGAGCTGCGCTGGGAATTGGACTCGGCACAACACATGCAGCGACACTACCAAATGTTACTGGGGCTTTGCCTGGACATGGAATGATGATTGGATTTGAGTTCCAAAGAGAACAGGCTCGATTGTTACACTCGTGTGATGAATGCAGACGAAAGAAAATAAAGTGCGATGGAGGAAAAGAAATTGGATGCGGCACTTGTGTTAGATTGGGCATTGAGTGTCACTATAGTGTTGTAACAAGAAGAAAGAGAAGAAGGAGAAACAACGATGGAGGTGGGGATGGAAACAGCGGTGCTGGTGGTGGAAACGGTTCAACAAAGTCACGACTAGGCAAATCAAGCAAGACTAGTAAAAGTGCAACTGGAGCAGGCGACTCTGGTCAGCAGCAACAACAACAGCAGCAACAGCAATCACAGCAACAGCAACAGCAACAATTAGGTGCTCACGAGTCTAAATTTTTTGATCCATCGCTGGATTTCACTGGTGTTGCAGGTGAAATGACTCGATCGCTGGACAACAGTATTGCCCGACGGAGTACAGCTGGGAGTGATACTGGACAAGGAATGTCACTTACACCGCGCAAACATCAATTAGAAAGTAGTTCTGGAGATGATGATGATCTGGACGTGGATGATGATTTAATTAGCAGCGACGAAGCAGACACGGGCACTGGAACAACAGGCACTGGAACAGACATTGATATATCTAGACTCGCTGGATATACTCCAGTCAGTACCTCGTCAGTCCCGTCATCGCTTATTGGAGGTGGGCATAATTTGGATGTTGGAGCAATGATCCGTAAAGAAAAGCTGAAGCTGTACCAAAATGCCGGAGACATGATTACAATCGAAGGCAGTATCCCAGATTCCGTTCCACATGTGTGGGGCGATAGTCTGCCTGATGAATCAATAGTTAGAGAGCTGGTTGATTTGTATTTTGAGAGATTTCCTCCCCATCTATTGACTATTGATAAAACCTGGTTTAACACTCGTTATAGAAACAAATCTCTTCCAAAGTACTTGCTGTACTCAATGATGGCCTATTCAGCTCGATACTCCAACCATCATCTGATTAAGCAGGATCCCGCTCATCTAAGTGGTCGCGAGTTTGCTGACACTGCCCAGCGTTTGTTGACTCCATCAATGTTGACGCCCAACTTGACTGCAATTCGAGCATTGGTTAACTTGGCGATATATGAGTATGGAGCAGCGTGCGGAGAGCGAGCGTGGATGTTTAATGGAATGGCAATGAGAATGTCCCAGCAATTGATGTTGAACCGAACTGACGACCCTGATTTGGATATTGTGCTGGGCACGCCTTCCTCATGGCATGAGCATGAGACCAGACGCAGAGTTTGGTGGGCTTGTTTTATCATTGATAAGTTCTCAAGCACCACCAACGCTCGTCCTGCTGCGGTTCAAGATGAAGACTGTGAAGTGCAGCTGCCTTCAAACGACTATTTGTGGATTCACGGCTCGGCCCCAACTCCCGATGTACCTGCCGATCAGCAGGCTGATACTGCTTACATCTTTGTTCGAATGTACTCGCTGCTTGGCCATGTTGGCCAATTTGTCAACAGAAGAAAACTGCGCCGCACTCCTGCATTGCCTGAGTTTGAAGCCATTGATGCCGAGCTGCGCACATTCTACTCTGGTCTGCCACCCGAACTGCGCATTGATATCAAGAAGCCTATTCCAGCTGAGCACTTGTCATCTGGCTATCGCAAGGTGCGTATTGCTGACACTCTGTATCTGCATGTGCTGTTCTGTGCCGCTGTCATTCTGTTGCACCGATCCAACATTGCATTCCGCTCAAGCGAGCGACTTCCCGCTCAGATGATTGCCAATGCGCGTGCCAAGTGTGTTTCAACTGCCCGCACACTGGTTGACATCCTGCGCTGGGGAGAGGCTGGATTTGGCGGCCAGGTTGCCGAGTACTGGAGTTTGTTCCTGCCAATTGCTGTTGTGCAAGCTGGTATCATATTTGTGAACAATGTTCAGAGTCCAGATCTGGCACAGGCTACCGAGTCGTTCGAATACTTGGAGTATGTTATTAAAATGCTGGGCAAACTATCAACGCATTGGAGTTTTGGAGGTCATTTTGTACCAGTTATCATGGAAGTGTATCGATGCAACAAAGAAGCCCGCAACCTGGCATTGGCAAACAAGGCTGTGTCTGGAAAGAAGGCGAGCGCTGAAGATGACGAAGATGACGAGGAAGAAGAAGAAGTTGAGCAGTGGTTCTTACCAACCCGGACATCATTCCATGGATTGCTGTATCGACTTTCTGGCACTGTGAGACCGGAGGGTGCTGATGATGGCACTGACCAGAGCCCAGCCTCCGCTGAGCCACCAGCAAGCCAACAGCCATTCATATTCTTCCGTCCACAGCCAAATAATGAGAATGCCACCGAGCAGGATACGACAATGATGGCAGCTAGTGTGCCGCCAAGTGCAACTATGGTCAGCTCTACAGCCCAGCAACAGCAACCAGCTTCTTCATCAGCCAGAGCATCGCCTTCTTGGGCACCTTTGATGCCAAAGTCGCCAGACCGTGAACATCCTCCAAGCCTGCTGAGCTCTGGTCCGGGTGCCGGCGCTACCAGCGATACAGCTTCAGTTGCTTCATCGTCAACATCAATGCCACTCCTGGACACAGCTGCATCGATGGATATGGGCAATTCTGCGTTGCATCTCGATCGCATCAAACGACTCAGGCACAATATGGCTGTTTCTGACAAGATGCAGCAGGAGCAGCGCGAAGAGCTAACTCGACTGAAATCAGCCCTCGGCACAACTCCATCTTCAGCTACCGCAACAACAACAGCAGCCAATGCAGGTGCCTCGATCAAGGTTATCACAACATCGTCAGCGCTCGATTCGCCAAGTCGACAGCAACAGCCTCCCAATCCACCACAGTCTTTGCCTCGAACACCTAGCACTGCGGTTCCACCACCTGTTCAAGTGCAACAGCAGCAACAGCAGCAGCAGCAGCCTCCAGCTCAATCTCAGCCTCCAGTGCAACCACCAGTGACTGTACAGCCGAGAAACCCAGCACAGACTCTTCGGCCTGCCCCTGGCACATCTGCTGGCCTTGCGCCGCCGCTCGTTTCTGGACTGATGCATTTGAACAAGCTTCAAACACCTGACCAGCAACAGCTTCAGCAGCAACAGCTCAGCCAGCAGCAGGAGATTCAGAGACAGCTCCAGCAGCTGCTCCTTCAGTCTAATCCGGCCTCAGCTGCCGCATCATTGTCCACTGCAGCTCCTCTATCAGCTGGTCTGTCGACATTTGCACCAATGCCTGACTTGAACATTTCGATGCCAATCAGCCTTTCAAGTGTAACTCTCGCAAAGCCTCCAAGCGCAACGCTGGCTACCACAGTGCCACTTCCGCTAATGAACAACACCCTATTGGCAGGTATCTCAGATCCTCTCTTTTCACTGGGCCTCGGCTCATTAACTTCACTCTCTCCTTTAGCTCAGCAGCTCCAGCTTCCCCAATCGCAGCAGCCGCCACCAACTACTCAGCAATTACAACAGCAGTTGCAGCAATTGCAGGCCTCGTCAATCTTGACTCCACCAATCTCTCTTGCATCGGCTTTAACGTCGTCGTCCACCCTGTCTACAACTCCTGTAATGCCATTCCCAGCCGCTGCTCCGTCATCAAGCGCTGGAAATCCAACATTTAACCCGCAGGTGCTTCTTGATCCCACCTTGGAAGCCATTTTCCGTGACTTTTTGTATTAAAAATTGACACTCATCTCCATTTCATCATCTTTCTTTTTTAAATAATTATCATTAATCTCACTAAAGAGGTATAAAAAAGTATGCTGTTTGTAACATTTAAAGGGTGTCGTGCGCAGGCAGCGGCGATAGATCAGAGCTGTTCACTTATGCCGAAGAATTTGGCATCCAATTACCTCTTTCGTACGGCGGAGGCGCATCATAGTAATCGATTGAAACAACAGCAGCTGCTGCTGCAGCTGTAGTAGCAGTAGTGGCTGTGAATGCTTCTCCACGCGCTGCGATCGCCTGCTGAGCCTCATCGCGTGTCATTGATGAAAAGTACAGAGGTGCCTCAGCTTCGATGTCCTTTACATTGCTATTCATCGCCAGTTTGAATTCTACTGAATGACTAATGCTGATGTGCGATGAAAATATGCCTGTATCGGACATACCAGTAAGCGGCCGCTCGATACTTCTCGTCAGTTTACATCCAGTGTTCACGTAGCCGATATCAGTGTAGTGTGGCTCGGTAACATAGCGAACATGTGACGAGCGTTCTCTTCCATTGTCATCATATACAACAACGCGCTCCTTCAACGCTAGAAACACATACTTAGCTTTAACATGCTTCAAATGCGGTGGCAAACTCAACGTCATATCCACAGTCACCTTTTCACCGCGATAGACACAGCCAGCTGGATTCACTGTGCATTCCCAAGTCATGCCTTGTCCCACATGATGTTGAGGCAGCCTCAACCGTATCGGGCTGCTGCGACTTGCTGATGCTGCCATGATTGCATCTAGAAAAGCACTGTGGTTGATGAGAGGAAGATCGATGAGAATACGTTTGACATCATCATCAACACGTTTCGAGTGTGTTACAATTGCTTCCAGCGAGTATGTCACATCAGCATCATCGTTCTTCATCGACGATAACAAGGTGCTTGGCAGATTGACACTGAATGGAAATCGGTCACTTGTCATCTCAA
>MU602718.1:0-23095 GCA_025201865.1 Ramicandelaber brevisporus | reverse complement strand
ACATAGTTATCACTTGTAGCAGCTTCTTCGGTCCAACGTAAAGTGCACTGTCCGCGAAGTGCAATCTCGATTCGCTTCAGCTTGATTGGAGCATTATTTGGGTAGTTCAGGACAACTTCACCAGTGACTTTGGTTGGCGTAATGCCCAGCTTGCCAATAATGAAGTCAGAGGGCGATGGATTCTTTGTATTAACGGCACCATGTGGAACTAGCGAGAGCTTTTCGACAGTTGGAGCTGGAGAAGAGGTTTTGGACTTTCTGAAGAGGAACATTGTTGAGGAGTTATGTTTGCAGATGGAGAGTAGATCTCGGAATAAAGAAAAGCACTGGTTGGGTTTGTTTAGCCTGAATCCAGTCCTGAATAGCACTTGATTATGAATTGGCAGTGGTCTGGGTCACCTCCGAATTGAAGTTGTCAGTTTGGTCCCCATGTCCGGTCTTCTTTTGGATTGTTTGATTACTCTTTCTAACTCTCCAATAATGGAACGTCAAGTCAAGCAGTTCGAGCAAATGGTCAACTACTCACGCTTTGCTCCTAATGAGAATTACTCCGTTTCTCTTTTCAAAGCTAGCAAATAGGATTGGGGTTGCCTGATGAAAAAATCTGTTATTTATAGACGGGAAATGGAGGCTTGATTACCTGAACAGTTACCGAGTATAAACTCAGTCGACTTTCTTTGCTTTGACAGCATTCTCTGCTTTGTCACCAGCACTTCTTCCAGCCTTCAAACACACACGCACACTCACATACAAGCACACACAAAAATGAATATCAGCAAGCTGCTCAACCCGTTGCAGCAGCCGCCGCCGTTGAAGCGTGGTAGACGCGATTCTGTTATTGACTCTGTACCGCTCAACCTCAAGTCCTGGCTCCCGAATGAGATTATCGGCTACATTATTCTGTTTGTCGATAAATCTTTTCGCAAGGAGCTTCGTCTGGTGTCTCGAGCATGGTTCACTGCATACATGACATACCACCGTTGCTCCCATTTGATATATGGCCGTAATTACAAGTCTGTAAAATGGACTCGAAGCGGCGCACTCGATTCAGTGCGCAGAAATGGACGACACTTACGCGAAATGATTGTGGCGACGTCATTCTTCAAAGAGTTGGTGGAGGTTGAGCCAAATCTTGGTAATCTTATTCCAAATGTGACGTGGTTGTGTGTAGCTTTAGCTGGTGATTCGCCGAGTTCTCAATGGCTTGGTAAAGTTGTTTCAAAGATGAACAAACTGTATAGTTTGCTTTTGACAGAGTATAGTGTTGGTACAGCTGATGAACACTTTTTAGAGGAACTGGATAAGGCGTTGGTGGGAAAGAAAAGGATTTACGAGCTCAATTTCCAAGGAGTTCATGTCACGAACATGGACAATTTCCCTGGTCCAAACCTACGCGAAATCGCTCACCAGATGCTGAGTCTATGCATACCAATGTCGTCAATAAATGCAGAACATGTATCATCGAAGTTTGCGCTCTTTTGCAATGTGCGTGATTTGGGATTGGCAGACATTTCAAGCATGGAGGTGTTGTTGGCAGTGGCGAATCTGCTGTGTGAACCAAAGAATATGCCACAGCTTAAAATACTGACAGTAGCGGCAGAGTTCGACATCACGCGCTCAATGCCAATTAATGATCCTGAGACTGGTCAAGATATCCACGCGTATACTCTGATTGATCGCATATGCGGTATACGTCGTCAAAAGCACACTTTACTGATAAATATTGGATTCACGCTTGGCGCGTGCTCATCTGGCAATCCAGAATTGGTGGAGATTGAGCGCCAGTTCCTGATTGATTTGGGCAAGAAGCACTGTGAAGTGTTGCATGGATTTGATATCACTCACTTCCTACCCACTTCTGACTACGATCCATTGAGCACGTTGTTCTACGAGTCTGCGTCTCGCTTCCCTGTTCTGTCCATAATGGATCTGTGCCTGCCACCAACATATGAGAATAAACAGCGTCTGATTGATGCGCTGAATAATCCGTTCCTACTACCACGATTGCATTCAATGCAATGGCGAGTTTGTGAAGATGCAGATAAAGAGTTTATCCAAGGTTACAATCCAATCGATCCGTCCCGTGGCATTGACTTTATGGTGGTTGAAGATCGATTAGCTGATCAATATCAGCAAGCTGTGGAGATGGGTGAGAATGTCCCGTCAATTTTTGAACCAGAAACAACAGATGAATAAGTTAATTGTTTATAGTTTTTAATAATACTTTCTTTAAATCGTTGTTATCAGAATCGGAAGACATTAAAAGGCACCAGAATTCGGAATCATGGCTAATTGATATCATCGTCTTAATCACTATAATCGCTCAGCACCAATTCATCGCCATCATCGTCACCGTCATCGTCAACATACTCGTTATTATGCTGACTGGTCAAGTTAGTAGGCTCGACAATGTTGTTACTGGCTGTATCCAATCGAGTAATGAGGAAGTATGAATTTTGTGCTTTTGCATAAAGTAATCGCAATAATTGAGCAGGAACCGTCGATATCTGCTCACCTTTATGTCTATATTTTTTGTGATCACTCTTAGTACCAATTGAATAGCCACAGTGCCCACAATTCGATGTAACACACAACCAACCTTGAACTATGTCCGGATGATGCAGTTGACTTGGCTCGCGAATAGCTGATGCGAGATGTGGGTTGTCAGTGAGCTGATTATTGTTAGGGTCAACACTTGCATTTACTGCACTTTCTGGCAGAATCGCAGTCTCAATCGACTTCTCATCATACTCATGCATTTGCTGTAAATGTGTGAGAAGACACTCCGGCACCAACTTACATTCATGACAAATGAACACTCCAGTTGTGGTATGATAGCCGCAGCGAACTCCATTCACTCGAAAATCATCCACCTTTAAATACTGAAAGATGCGCTGCTTCTTCTTGGTAATTTGCTGCTGTTGATTGTCGTCGTCTTCAGTTTTGGCACGTTTTTGCCTCACCGATGTGTCATGGGCTATATGTATATGCAGACGAGTAGCAGCAACTGATTTGCATGTTGTTTCACACTCTGGAACTGGACATGCCCATCGATCATTTGGAGACTGACGAGTGAGAGTAAAAGGTTTACCACGTACAGTGATCTCAACTTCCAGTTTGTGTTCGCGTCGATGTGAACTAAGCTGCTCAGCTGAGTTGAAGAAAAGCCCGCAATCTGGATAATCACATTTCCGTTGCCGTTTTTGATTGGATGTTTCTGTGCTCTCATTCTGATTGATCTCATCTCCATTCTCATCTTTGGCGTCCAATCCATTGTGGTTGGAGCCGAGCTTGTGCTGGTTCACTCTGCTACTTTTTGTGACTTGGTCAATACGAGTAATGAGAAAGCATGAGGTATATGTTTTCGTATAGGCAAGGCGCAGTACGAGTGCTTGAACTATCAAAAATTGCTCACCCTGATGCAATGTGTATTTGTGCTGGTTTCTTGTCCTTTTAGTAGAACAGCAATAACCACAGTCAGCTGTAACACACAACCAACCCTGAACAATATCACGGTGTTGTTGTTGATCTGGTTCACGAATTGCTGATGCGAGCTGTGTGTTATTGGTGTGTTGATTTCCATTGGGATCAGTATTCGTAGTCACTGCACTTTCCGGCAGAACAGACTTGTCAATTGACTTTTCATCATATCCATGCTTTTGTTGTAAATGAGTTAACAGACATTCTGGTACCAATCGACATTCGTAACAAATGAACACTCCAATTGTGCTATGATAGCCACAGCGAGCTCCATTCACATAGAAGTCATCTACATTGAGGAAATATAGATATTGTCGGGTAGCCTGAGATGGAGGCTGCTGCTGCTGCTGCTGCTGCCCCATAGTACTACCATGATATGCTCGTATATGGCTATATACTGTGCCAGCAGTCTTGTATCTCACATTGCAATCTTCAACTGGACATGACCATCGATCATCCAACGATTGCCGATTCAAAGTGTAACTCTTTCCATGTATACTAAGCTCAACTTGAAGCTTGTGCTCATGCTGATGTCTGTTCAAGTGACCAGAAGAATAATAACTAAGACCACATCCAGGATTGTCGCAAGTGAACTGCCGCCGCTTCTTGGGAGCTATTGTAAACTGATCCTGATCGCCATTATCATCATCATCCTCCTCGGATTTGATGTAGTCTTCCGAATCAGGCTCGACTTTGGTGTCAATATCTGAAGTGCGCTGCTCGAGCTTGACTTTCACGTCAACTGCTGCTGCTGTTGCTGCTGTTGTTGTTGGCTCCGTCTTGATCTTCGCGGTCGACATAGATCAGCTGTTCTGTTTTGTTCTGTTCTGTTCTGTTCTGTTGTTGGTGGTAGTGGTCAATCTTCAGTCGAGTAGTAGAGATCAGAGAGAGCAAACAAAACAAAACAAACGCGAATAGCCAGTCGACAAATAAAAAGGCATTCAATCCATACACGTACCCAATTACTGACGACTGTTAGTCAGCAGCGGTGCCTCGTGGCTGTTAACACTCCAAATGAACTCACCATCGGCAAAGTGACGTAGTTGTCGGTGCCATCCTATTTCAAACTCTTCTCGTTTGTTTGCATTGATATCAGTGTTCCATTTGATGGAGTTCAAAATAGAGGCAAGGTAAATGATGCACGGGTAAACAAAGTAAGAAAAAATAACCGATGGTGAATAGAGCATAAAGTGAAGTAAAGTATAGTGAATAGGCAGAAAAAAATAGTGTGCAAAAGTATGCAAAATGTGTAAAGTATGCAAGTTAATCTCAATTCCTAAGCTAAGAGACTATCGACGGCGGTTGGCTTCGCCATTCTCCCAAACGGTGCGAGCAATGTTCTTACCAGTGTCAACCACTGCCGTTCGCACCATGCTTTGAATCGAGTTTTTGGGATCTTTCAAATCAATCCCAATGCCAGCCTTCTCTAGTAGTTTGTTGCCAGCAGTTTTGGCCAGATTAGTGGCAATTTTGCCAATGCTCTTCTTGCCACCTTTGATGCCAAACTCGCTGAGCAAAGCTTTGCCAGTTTCTTTGGCAGCAATCTTGACGGTTTGACCAAGCGTTGCCTTTGTGAGTCCTTTTGCAACAGCCTTGCCCGCACCACCTCCAGCGCCACCTGCAAACGCACCGATCAATGACTCAGCACTGCCAGCCACCGCGCCAAGCATGCGAGATTTGAGAGTGCCACCCTTCTCAAATGGAGCGGCTACAATGTTGACACCAGCCTGGGCCACAGATGCAACACGATCGATAACCGGAATGCCAGATTTGGAGGCAATGTCAAGACCAATTGTGGCGGCCAAACGAGCAGCCTTCGCCACATCGCCATTCTTCTTGGCTTCCTTAATCTCTCTTCCCATCTCAATATATCTCGGGATATTGGCACCAGCGCGCAGCACACCCATTCCAGCAGACACCAGCGGCCCAAATGGTGCAATCTTCTGGACAACAGTCTGAGCTACTCCGAGTACTTTGTCAGCAACAGGCAGCACCTTGTTGACAACAAACGGTACAGCTTTCTCTTTGACCCATTTGCCGAATTTCTTGGCACCAGCAACAATCTTGGGTCCAAGTTCCTTTGCCTTCTTGCCGGCGTATTGCGCGAGTCCTTTGATGCCGCCCTTCTTGAGTGCCTGGACACCGCCCTTGACTGTGCTGACAGCAGTCTTGGCAACGTTGACGATTCCGCGTCCAATCTTCTTGACCTTGTTGATACCGCTGACAACCTTGTCTTTGATCTGCGTAACCGTGTTGACAATGCCAGTTTTGACCTTGTTGATTGTTCCCTTGACCAAGTTTACGCCCTTGTTCACAACTGTTGTCGCAACCTTTCGAGCCACCTTCTTCAAGCCATTGATGATACCTTTTGGCCCTTGCTTGACTGCCGACTTGATGCCGCTGACAATACCACCAACCTTTTGCTTGACATTGGTAATCTTCTGTTTGATCTGGCCAACTACACCACCAACCTTTTGCTTGATGCCATTGATGAGTTTCTGTGGATTCTTGACCACATCTTTAACCTTGTTGACAACACCAGATACCTTTTGCTTGATACCAGTGACAGCTCCCTGGACCTTCTTCTTGATGCCAGAAACTGCGCCTTGCACCTTCTTTTTGATTCCGCCAACAACTCCACCAATCTTCTTCTTTAACCCACCCAAGAACCCGCCAATTCCACCGCCGCTCTTCTTCTTTGGCGCTGCTGGCTTTGGTGTGCGTGCTGCGTTTGACTTTGGCTTGGCTGCTGCTGTTGCTGCTGCTGCTTTTGCTACTGGTGCTGTGGCTTTTCCGATGACATTCTTGGCTGTTGAGGCCACTTTGTTAACAACTGCTTTGGCTTTATTGGCAACTTTGGACACTGTTGATTTGACTGCCGATGTCGCCTTGTTGAGAAGCTGCTTGCCTTTGTTGAGAATATTCTTCAGAAATCGCTTCTGCAGCCGTTGATGGCGAGGTTGAGAATGAGTGTTGTCCGACAGTGGAATGTGAAGTGGTCGCTGATGTCGTGCCCAGCGTACAGCTGGCTGCGAAGACTGTGGTGCTGCTGCTGCTGTTACTGGGGACGAGTGAGACTCATTGTGACGATGCTGAGTGTTCCGATTGTGCTGAGACTTGTAATGGTATTGATTGCTAGATGCGGGAGCTGCGTAGATGCAACCAGTTGCAGCAAATGCAAGAATGCAGTAGAGGACATACACCACGAGATATGAACGCATCGTGGAACGTATGGGCAACCCTCAGCGGTATCGAGTATGCAATGCAATAAAGAAAAGAAAAGAAAAGAAACGAAAGGATGCTGAAATGAAAATGGATGCTTGAAGGAATGATGAGGTTGAAAGTCAGCAGCGTCAGCGGCAGCTTCGGCAAGAGCAGCGAGCAGCGAACAGCGAGCATCAGGACCAGTTTGCTTCGCAGTTGTTCTGTCCAGCAGCGACAGCTTCGCAGCAGGCATTCGGGGTACCTCGGTCTTTGTCATTGTTGAAAAATAAAATAATAATAAAAAGAACTGCTTGTCGTCATGGTACCTATTTTGTTTTGCATTGTACTCCGCATTAGGCAATGCCTGTGTGGATTTCATCACTACCCCAGGCTGTTTTTTTGTTTTTTTTTTGGTTTGCATTCAAACCGAGTGGCACACGCAGAGCCCGCCCGCACATCCTCCTGATGAGCTTGACAGCGTGATTACCACAATTTTCCCATCGGTGTAGAAAAGGTGGTGCTCATCATGATTGGCATCGCCAAAAGTACGCACTTTCCCTCATCTATTCCTTGTTTTTTTTTTATACCTCTCCTCGTTTGTTGCACTCGCATGAACCGAAGCCTCTCCCGTGTGCTTCTCGACAATCGTGCATCCCAGACAGTTGTTCGCTTTTGCCTAGTTGTACTGTACTGTCTATGTCATCAACAACAACTATGACTTGCGTAAAGCTATGTTTGTAAACCTGCATTTACAGCCACTATGACACGTGCCACCGTGTCCTCTGCAGTAATTAATTTCGGGTATCCCTGCTCCTCCAGCCAATTGGCTTTATGTGCCTGTTTTTTTTTTGTTTCCTATTATTTTTTCGACGCCACAACAGTCAACTGCTGACTCCACTCCACTCCTCTCTTTGTGTGCGTATGTATGTATGTGTGAGTGTTTTTTTTCTTTCTTATTCTGTCGCTTTTGGAACCATTGACAAGTCTCACGCAATATAAATCGAGCTGCATCACTGAATCCATAAAGAGTAAAACAACACTAGCGCACGCAACTACGTGACATACTCCCTCTCCTCCTCTCCCTCTCTCTTTCTCTTTTTGATACAGTCTTTATACATCACTCTTGATACTTTATTTGGGTCACTTCTGTTGCTCTTCTTTCTTTCGTGTCACTCTTACTCTTACTCCCAATCTCTCCTCTTTGCTTTCCTCCAGTTTGGAATCTGCTGACTGCGTTCCTGATTACCAGTTTATTTGTTACTCCAACAGCAGCTTCAGTGGTACTGGTGTTCTGTGGTAGTGTTGACTACAGTGTGCGTGTGTGGTTGCGTGTGGTTGTGAGTGCGTGAGTGAGTGTGCAGAACTTCGAGTTGCTCGCTTTCCAACTAACCCGTCAACAACAATAATTGCGTTACAACAGCAACAACAACAGCAACAGCAACAACAGCAATAGCATCCTGTATCAAAGCCTTCACTGTTGAGCATTCTGCGAACTCATTTATTTATCTGCACCACGCCTTCGTTTTCTATTTTCTATTGATAGCCACGCGCCAACCCGCAGTGTAGCTTTTGCCCACACGTTTCAATCGACAAAGTTGCAGGGTTGGCAAGCTCTTACACCCTCTGCCAGCTGTTGATTCTTCGCCTTCTTTCTCTCCCAACTCTTCAGCTTTCCAACTCTCCCAACTTTCCCAACTTTCCATCAACTTCTATTTCTGCATTTGCGATATCATTTCCATTACATTGTTTTCTCACAGTTTCGAGCGAACGAGCGGGCGAACACGCGTGTGCACATACTTTTGATATTGTAGCATCAAACTTGTGGTGGTTGACTGTGGTGGTGGCGTGTGCGTGTGTGAGTGCGTGCGAGCGAGTGGACAAGCTACAGCAATAACAGAATCAGCATCAACAGAATCAGCATCAGTATCAACCGTAGTAACTTGCCTTTTCTTTTCTTTTCTTTTCTTTATTGACGATCATGTCAGTCTGGTATTCAACATTGCGATCGCTGGCTATTGGCGCCATTCTCTCCATAACATTAACAACAGTGCGAACACTACCTGTTGATTCATCAACATCAACAGCAACATCATCATCAACACCTATGACAGCACTATCAACAACAATAGCAAGAACAACAACTGCAGTGCCTCTTCAGTCTTCCAGGATAGGTATGGCTGCGATGAGGCATCCCAGAGAAGGCAGCTCGTCAACAACAGCTGCGATGCCGAGGTTTGCGGCGATGGATTTGTACAAGATTCCGGGCTCATTCAGCGCATCATCATCGCTGCAGGAAGTTAGTGGCGCACTTCTTCCACTGAAGTTCAAAAGCAATATTCGGTGTTCATTGACAACAGAGACTGGAGACAATCCTGATTTATCCACCATTTCCGCAATAGTGGCGCACTCGTCCAACAACAGCAGCAGCAACAACAACAGCAGCAACAACAACAACAGCAGCAACAACAACAACAACAACAACAACAACAACAACAACAACATTAGTAATAGCAATAACAACACAGTGTCGTTGATTGGACATGTCGCATGGGCCACTGCAAGGCAAGCTGGATGCATTAACATTGCTGAAATTGGAATGCAGCTGGCAGATGTGGCAACAAGTATTTCAAACTACAAATCACAAAGGGGAAACAGCACTGTTCAGTATACATTAGCATTAACACTCATCAGCTCAGTTATGCCAAACACAGTGCAGTACGGCAGCTTCCACGCGGACAACTTTGGATCAACTCAGCCGCTGCTGTCGGATGATGCAGATGGATACTCTGTTGGATTTGCAATGACATCGAGCACGACATCAGCAGCTATCAATGCGTATGCAGTGGACAGCCTGGCAAATCGGGTACTGCCCACGGCGATGATCGAGCATGTACCAAATCCATGGAACGACTCTCTCATCGAGGGCACATCTGTGCAAGCTCTGCGATATGTGTTTATGATTCTGTTGTTGGCGATTGGTGTTGCTGGATTGCGTCAAATTATTCTGCACATTACATACAATGGATGCTGGCCAGTGCGTGCCCAGAATGGAATCTACACTGCTGCAATGCTGTTTACTGTCGTCAACTTTGTGCTGCTGTTTGTTGCTAGCTCCAGAGTCCAAACAAGTGAGCGCGCTCAGTACACTGGTCCCAGTCGAGCCACTGAGGCATTGCTGGCACTAGCTTGGTCGCTTTTGTATGGCAGCTACGCGGTTGTTCTCATTGCATTTCGACGTGTCATTTATGGTGCACCTGATACTCACTCTGCAGTCGGAGGACGTTCATATCATCGCAGTCGATTCTGGAACTTCTTTGGAGTCATCACTCGGCTGCTCAGATTTTGCTGGCGAGGTGTATTTGGTAACAGATGCTTTGGAAGTGGCAGGCGTCGCTCTGGCAGCCGAGATCAAGCAATGGTTAGAGTGTCTCCACCATATGCAATCCGCGAAGCACTGTTCAGCTGGCCCATCCTCTCTGCAAATGTGTATACTTGCACCAGCATTGCCCATGTTATCAGCGCCATCTACATTTCACAGCCACGCGCCTTCTATCGCAACTGGTCTTCTTTGGATGTGTCTCGCGCTCTGCTTGCTTACCGCTCCACTGGATTTGTATTAAGCGTGATTGCACCAGTGCTGTTTATTGCTCACTCTGTGCAGCTTGCCATGTACGGACGTCGCTTGATGATGGAGGCACGCACTCTCTTTTCGCAGGCTATAATGCGTCGATCCATGATGCGTCTGGCTGTTTTGGCTCTACTGGGATGCACCTGCTGGAGTATCCGTGCCATCCAGCATTTCTGTGTATTTGGGCTTGGCTTTACATCCAACGTTGCCCTCGATCAGGTTGATGTATCGCTTGGTCCAGATGTTGCAAACACGAGTGGATGGGGCTTCCATGGCGCAGGCAACACCTCAGCATCGGCCTATACTGGACTGACATTCCTATCCACGTTTATTGGAGCTGTGCTGGCGTTGGCAGCAATATTGTGCGTCAAGCCAGGCAGTCGCACTACAGTCAGAGCTCGGAAGATTGCACGAGGAGGAGTGAATGATGCCATGCTGAATGATCCTTGGGGAGTTGGAGGAATGGGAGACATGGCAAGAGCAGTCTCAACAGCAGCAAATCGACAGCTTCATGATCAAAGAAGTGAGTTGAAGTCTGATTCACAAACCAGACCAACTTCCTCCCATTCAAGAGAAGCTCCGCGATATTGCAGGCTATCCATCTCTACTGTCAACAACAATAATAACAACAGTGCGCCTTCAACTTACGACCCGTCCTTAACTCCATCTACCATCGCAGCTGCAGCCACTCCATCCACCGTTGCATCTGGAGTTCCACTCATTCCCTATCATCATCATCACCACCATCATCATTTATCGGCACACTCTCTGCAACAACAACAACAACAACAGCAACAGCAGCGATATTCAATCCCACTCACAATTCAGCAGCAGGATATCCACAAGCAGAGACTACAAGCTGAATCTAAACAAGCTCCCGGACTTGTGCAATTATTCCGCAACTTGTTTGGACTCACCACCTCCGCTAGTGAGAATGCCGGCAGTCGTGAATCAGCCGGCTATGGAGTCTCAACTCGCTCAACAAGCAGTGGCAGCAACGGTAGCAACGCTGATACATTAGTTGCCCGTCCAGGCCAGGTGACTTCCATTGCTGCTGCATCTGTAGCTGCTAATGCCGGCATTGAGGGTGGATTGTTTGGATATCATAACCACACCAGAGCATCATCATCAGCTACGGCAGGCATCAATAACAGCAATAACAACAATACCAGCAACACTGCACCACCATCTAGACAGCATCGAGTATTGGATTCAATGAGTAGTCTGAGTGATGTTGAATTGAAGGATGTCTCGATTCGTCGAATGCCGTCTAATGTGAGCTCAATTCGAGACACAATGCTGAGTGAAACTGGCAGCAGATCAACTATTGGATTGGCTTCAATGTCTGCCTCCACAATCTCTCTTGGCAGCAGTGCAGCTCAAAGCACTCCAAGAGCAGTT
Source organism: Ramicandelaber brevisporus (assembly GCA_025201865.1). Taxonomy (NCBI): domain Eukaryota; kingdom Fungi; phylum Kickxellomycota; order Ramicandelaberales; family Ramicandelaberaceae; genus Ramicandelaber; species Ramicandelaber brevisporus. The sequence goes on along the minus strand of MU602718.1, from coordinate 11,382 downwards.
GTCTCTACATCGACTCGATCTGCTACCGCAATGAATCCAGATGGTTCAGCGACAACGCCAGCAGTATCAATCTCAGATGCAACTTCAGCGCAACAAAAGGAGACTCGTAATGCAGTCGATGTTATTGTGCCACCTGAAATACCTCCAAATCCATTCCTTGCAGCTCCGTACATCCAACGCGCTGGCCGAAGTGATAGCCACGCTCCCAGTATCGCTCCAAGTGTTCGCAGCTCAATTTACGGCGGACGAAGCTTCACTGGTGGTGCACAGAATTCCGCTGTTGTTGGAGCTGACGTCAGTCCATTGCCCACTCCAGGCTCCTTGCATCGCCGTGGAATGTCGTACCAAGGTACAATTCCACCTGAAGCCTCTCCAGCCACTGCCTCTGCCACTCGCATTCAGCCACAGCGTTCAATGACATGCGACACAACTTCCATTTCCAGTAAGCGGTCAAGTCGCATTATCAAGGGCATGTCGTGGCAGCGGGATACAGTTGGCACATCGGCTGAAGCGGCATCGAACTCCACTTGGTCTCAGATGACAACTCCAGTCTCCTCAACTCCACTGGTCAATGCTGATGAGCCCCAGCGCTTCATTCTCACTCTTGATGTTCCTGATCCGTACGGTGTACTGCAGCCAACAGAGACTCTCCAGTTTGTAAAACCATCTCGAGGCAATGGTGGTGGTGGTGGCGGTGATTCATCTCCAGGCTCATCCATCAGTGCGAGAATCCGTAAAGGACTGAGAAGAGCTCGGCCAGTCAGTGATAACTTTGGTGGACTATCCGACCTCATTGCAAGCTTTGGAAATGGCGGTGGAAGCGGAATGGCTCCAGACGGAAGCACCGGCTCACCAAGCACAGCTGGCGGAGGAAGTGCATCAAGTCGGTCGAGGTTCAGCCCTGCATCTGCATTCCCATTCCTGAATGCAATTCGACGAGGCTCAAACACCTCAGTTACATCAACCACGACAGGTCCAGTGGCATCTGCTGTGCAATCCCAGCCTCTCCCAACTGCAGCTCTGGACACTGACTCCGTGCTGACATCTTCATCTGCATCTGCATCTGCATCGACTGGTATGATGATGCCTGCGCCAATGCGACGGAATTACACGGCAGTGGATTCTGTAGGATATCGCCCATCTCTGCCGACAATTATGGACTCGCTCTCAATGGAAGGCGTCATCCGCACCGAGTCTGCTGGCGACAAACTGGACATGGCCTCAACTTCAGCTGCAATTTCAACCTCAGCCACTGCGACGGCTGTTGGTACAATGACTGAATATCCAACTATTGATGCTGCAATCGCCAGTCAGTCGCTGGATCCACTTGGCAAGTCACTCGATTCATTCACAAACACTATTCGACCTCCTGTACTCTCTGCAATCAAGGCACAATCAACACCAGATCCCAGTATTGATGAATCCACTTCGGAATTCACTCCAACATTTGTCTCCGATGATCAACCTCAGCAGCTTCAATTGCCTCCCAGGCAACCACCCCCTCTCACTGAGCGACGAACATCCAAACTACAGCCACGTGAGCCAACTCAGGAGCCATTTACTACCATGCCACTCAAAGGATTGGACGACCGTGCAACAATGTACTTGTCAACAAGATTGAGTAAGCAGGAATTTATGCGACGACCATCCCAAATTGCAGCGACTCTTTCCATCTATTCGACACACGCGATTTCTGAATTGAACTGAACTGAACCGAATTGAACCGAATCAATTATTATTTATCTTTTCCACTACTTTAAACTCTTTTCTCTTACGCACATTCTCTCTTTTTATTATTAATGCGCCATCAGACTGCTAGTATGTCTTTTTGATTCTTTTTAAACAAAAGATGTCTATTGTAAAAAGAGAAAACAGAATAAAAAGGTTTAATTTGGTTTAATTTGGTTTCGACCGTGGTTTCCGTGAGTGAGGGCGAGAGTGAGGCTTGCCATCTGCATTGGTTTGGTGCGGTTTGGAACGCTTGATAAACTTGGACTCCTTGCCACTGTCTTCTCCATCTCTCTGGCGCTTACGAGGATAATCTCTCTTGCCACCTTTCTTGTTATCTGACTTTTGCTGCTTCTTTTCCGGCTGCTTCTCCATGAACCGCTGCCCATCCACGATTCTCAATGACTGCGATAGTTTGCCACTTGTCAGCTGTTCTTTATAGTCTGGCACTTTTTCACAGAATGGATTTCCACGCAGGTTCAAATTTCGAATAACTCTCATTTTACTCACTACGTTCTTCACCGACTCCCAATCGTCAATCTTGTTGTTGGCCACATCCAGAACTGTCAAGTTCTTGCATTCGCCCAACCACTCTGGCAATGATCCTTTAATCGCATTGTTATTCAATCTCAACTCGCACAATCGAGGCAACGCAGATAAATCTGGGAACGCGGTCAATTTGTTTCCGGAAACTTGAATCTTTGCGAGTCTCGCCAAAGTTGCTGGGAGGGCAGGGAATGACTCGAGATCATTGTGGGACACAATTAGAGTGTTGAGGTTTGTGAGACTACCAATGTGCTCGATGCGCACTAGCTTGTTGTTGTTGAGAACAAGAGCTTCCAGCGAAGTGCACATGGATACCTCGCGGGGGATCTTGTAAATGCTGTTGTGCATGGCTGTAAACACGCGGATTGATGTGGACACTTCAGACACGAATGAGATGGACTCCAGTTGGTTGTTGGATACACTGAGCCACGTTACACCATTTGCCACAACAGCTGGCTTCTTTTTCGCTTTGTCATTCTTCTTTGATGTCGCCTTCTTCTTTTCATTGGCATCTGAGTCAGAATGGTCGTTATCGCTATCCGAGTCATCATCATCGTCATCGTCATCATCAGCTGTTGCTGTAGCAGACGGGTCAGGCCGTGGAAGTGTGGCGAGTGCCTTTGCTAAGCTGCTAGCCGTTTTGAGAGAGTTGTGTGATAAGTCAATTCGGCGCAATGACAGCGAGCAGCCAGTGAAATCGCTAACCTTCTCAATGCCCTTGTTGCGTAGATCCAGTGCCGTGATAGTCGCCAGCTGGTCCTGATCAACACCAGCGACAGTCGCCAAACTCGTCCGATCAATCTTCATTCTGTTCTGTTCTGTTCTTTTTTGTTTCTTTTCGTTTGGTCTTTTATCGTTTTGCAGTTGGCTTTTTATGTTTAAAATGCTGGTTGTTCAATGAGGGCGACTGCTGAGTAAATTGTCCGAGGTGGATTCAATTGCCATCATCATTAATCTGCAGCTACGTTCGTATAATGGTAATTCATCATTATGAATGCATTACGACTCATCCAGTGCATGGTGGCAGATTGACGACTTGGATGTCTCCTCCTCACTAATTAATGCATGTCACTTGCCCTGCCACCCAATTGGTTTCTTTGACTGCATTTTCCTCAACGAGAGAGAGAGAGAAATAGAGAAAGAAAGAGAGAAGGCGCGTATTATGTACGTGTGTGTGCGTGTGTGTCTACGCGGGGTCGTGTTTTATGAACAGTGTCGGCGTTCGACACGCGATCGCTCTCCTTCTCGCACCTAACTCACACACACACACACACTAATTGAACAATCGATCTGCTGCGTCCTCCAGCAACAGCAACAGCAACAGCATCAGCAACAGTACCGTCCTCTGCAGCTGCTCCTTCTCCCAAAGGCTTGCCCTCTTTTCTATTGTTTGTTTACATTGCTTTTCTCTTTCTCTCTCTCTTTCTTTCTCTCTAAATGGCTCAGCGACTTGCTCTCGTAAAGTTGGCCTACTCTGGCGACACTGTCGTTCTCGCGTACGGCGTTTCTCGTCCTGGCCATCCCGCTGAAGAACGCCAGTTTGGTCTGCAGCATGTCACTACTCCACGCTTAGGCAGCCAGAAGAAGGAATCCGACGACGAAGTCTATGCTTACGAGGCTCGCAACTTTTTGCGCCAGCTCGCTGTGGGCAAGCAAGTCAAGGTTGATGTCAAGCGCGAAGTTGGAGACCGCGAATACGGCCACTTGACTCTTGTCCACAATGGTGAGGATGTTGCTACTGAACTGGTGCGCAAGGGTTGGGCCAAAGTGTCTGACCAGGCATATAGCTTCTATGACAGCCTGCTGGATAGCGGCCGTGCTCCTCGCTCTCCAGAGCAGCAGGAACGATTCACTTACATTTCAAAGCTTGTTGAGCTGGAACTGCAAGCGCGCGATGAGGCCATCGGCATCTTTGGTGCTCGCACAAAGGCACTGACTCGCCATCAGACATTTGAGGACGATCCTGTCAAGTTCCTTAACAAGTACAAGGGTAAGGCACTTGACGGCATTGTTGAGCAGGCTCGTGATGGATCAACTCTGCGTGTGGCACTGCATCTGCCCAACTGGAAGAAGCCAACATCTGTCCAATACATCCTGGTTGCTCTCACTGCCATCAAGACTCCGCAATTCCGTAAAGGCATTCCCGATATGCCTGATGTTGATGAGCCATTTGGTGAAGAAGCAAAGCTGTTTGTTGAGAGTCGTTTGTTGCAGCGTCAGGTTATTGTGCATCTGGAAGGTCCAGCAACATCGCCCAATGGCCCATTCTCTGCAACTGTTCTGCATCCTGCCGCTGGCAACATTGCCAAGTATCTGTTGGAAGCCGGACTTGCCAAGTACGTTGAATGGTCTGCATCCATGCTCACTGACCAGAACATGAAGCAAGAGCTGTGCAATGCCGAAGCTCACGCCAAGAACAACCACCTGAAGCTGTGGAGTGCTGCTGCAGCAGCTGCTGCTGGCTCTGCCTCATCGTCGTCATCTGAGCCGGCTGGTGCTAGCCGCGGCGTTGCTGGTTCTTCTGCCTCGTCTGGAGACGGCAAGGACTATGAAGCCACAGTTATTCGTATTGTTTCTGGCGATCAGTTGCAAATCCGCCAATCTCGCACAGGTGCTGAGCGTCGTGTTCAGCTGGCCAGCATCCGCCAGCCAAAGGCCAATGTCAAGGAAGAAGAAGCGTATTCTCAGCAAGCCAAAGAGTATCTGCGCAAGAAACTGATTGGCAAGATTGTTCGTTTGCATGCAGATTACACCAAGCCAGCTGTTGCAAACTTTGATGCTATTGACTGCGTAACTGTATATGTTCCAGGCACTAAAGGCACATCTGCTACTGACATTTCCAATGATATTGCAGTCCAGCTAGTTGAGCGCGGTCTTGCTGGAGTGATCAGACATCGCCGAGATGATGACAGCCGCGCTCTCAACTATCCTGCTCTGGTTGAAGCCGAACAGGCTGCAAAGGACAAGAACAAGGGAATGCACTCGACTAAGCCAGCTGCGCCAGTTGAATTGGTTGATGCATCTGCCAACGCTGCACGTGCCAAGTCTCATCTATTTGCATTCCAGCGCCAAGGCAAGCTGGGTGGAGTGGTTGAGCACGTCATCAATGGATCTCGATTCCGCATTTCAATTCCAAAGGAAAAGATCTCAATTCTGTTTGCACTCTCTGGTGTTCGTGCTCCTCGTGTTGCTACTGCCAGCACAGCAGCCAGCGAGCCACTGGGAGCAGAGTCGCTTGAGTTTACAGTGAACAGATGCTTGCAGCGTGATGTAGAAGTTGAGTTTGATGGGGTTGACAAGGCTGGCGCATTCCTGGGTACACTGTGGATTAAGGGCGAAAACCATGCATTGTCTCTGTTGAGTGAAGGTCTCGCTCATTTGAATGAATACAGTGCTGAACAGAATCCACACACTAACCAGCTGTTTGCTGCAGTTCGTTCTGCCCAATCTGCTCGCAAGGGTGTTCATGTGGATTATACTGGTGATGATGATGATGACGATAACAATAGCAACGAATCCAGTTCTGCTCAAAAGGCAGTGTCTCCGGAACAAGATGCTGCCGCAGCCACTCCAGCCCAGAAGCAATATTTGGACATTGTGATCTCTGAGATTGTTGATGCCAGCCACTTTTACATTCAGAATGCATCTCAGTCGAGTGTTGAAACCCTGGAGTCGTTGATGGAGAAGCTGCGCATTAATCCTCCATCTTCTGCACCATCGACTGGATTCACACCAAAGGTTGGATTGCTCTGCTGTGCTCCATTCAGCGCCGATAGACAAATCTACCGAGCTCGCATTACTAAGCTGTATAACTCACCAAGCGAAGGCAGACTGGCTGATGTTTTGTTTGTTGACTTTGGTAACTCTGAATCAGTTCCAATCTCTGAGTTGACTCCGCTGCCAGCAGAGATGTCGTCAATTCCAGGACAAGCTATCGAGGCGAGATTGGCATTTGTAAAGACTCCAAAGCGTGATAGTGAGTATGGCGAAGATGCATATCAGAAGTTTAGAGAAATGGTTGAAGGCCGTCGTCTCGTTGGCTGCGTTGAATGGACATCTTCTTCATCTTCTTCCTCGGCAAACACTCGCTCAGCCAACACCAGTGGCGGCCCATGGGGCGGTGCTGCTGCTGCTTCCTCTGCACCAAAGAACAACTCAAGCTCAGCAAAGGTCATCAACCTGACACTGTTTGATCCACAATTATCGACCTCGCTGGATACTTCTCTGAATGCTGAATTGGTCTCTGCTGGTTATGCTGTGTTGGACAAATCTCGCTGCACTCCTGCTGTATTGGCCGCTGCCTCTCACATTGTCTCATCTGTAGAAACACGTCAGCAGCGTGCAAAGCAGACTCACATTGGTGTTTGGGAATTTGGTGATCACACTCTCGACGATGAATAAGTAAAATAAACGTCTCTCCATAGATAGTAGTACATACTCAGCTTTGTTTCTTTAATCATTCATATAACGCTATTTTAACTACTTATTAATAATAACCAGTTGTAACTGGCTAGTTAACTCCTGCTAAGAATGCAAATTGAAACACCCGCAACCACCATGGCCATTCCGAGCCACTTCTTTGGCCCACCAACCGGCTCTCCCAGCGCTGCACCAGCCAGAGTCGTAAACAGCATGGTCATTGAGTTTGTGATCGGCACAGCCAGCGACAGGTCGGCTTTACTCAATGTGTAATAGTACACCATTGATCCACTCAGGTTCAGCAAAAGTGGCAAAATGTACTGCCACCTCGTTGCAAGATACCACGCCTCTGCAAACGGCTGCAACGACGGCTTACTGGCCTTGACATGCTCGAGACCAGCTGTGCCGCGTTTGATGAATGGATTTGTGGCACCCCAGCATAGTGCAACCAGGATGAAACCAACTGCAACCGGAGCTGATTCAAGAGCTGTCGCGATCGTCTTCAAGTCAACCTGCATTTCGACACAGCAAAAGAAAAAAAAAACGACTATTAGAAACAGCGAGAGCAGTAGAAAATAAAATAAACAAACACACAGACACACAAACACGCAATCAGACGAACACGCACGATAACAAGATGGATACGAAGGAAGATGTTGAGAGACAGATTCAGCAGCTTGAGCGAAGGCTTGAAAAGGCGCGGCAGTGGAATCGAGCAATGTATGCACCGCTATCAAAAACAGAGTCTGCCCAGCACATCTTTGACAGACTGATTGAACGAAAACCAACTACCACAACTGCAACTGCAACTGCAACTGCAAATACAACAAGTGAAGAGTATGGTCGACCGGATATGAGCAAGCTGCCCGAACTGCTGGCAGCAATGGAGAGTCTTGATTGTGTTTCATTCACTGGCTATCGCCAGCATGTTCTTCCGATCACAGTCACAAATACTGACAATGAAGCTGGAGTTGAAGAGGCGGATGAGGTCATTGGACGTGAGTTGACTCTATCTGGCGTTGTGCATGATCGGTTTCCATTCGAAGTAAAATTGTATATTAACGAAGAGACGTTGCAGGTGAACAGTATGGCGATAGTGGAGATGGACGAGCGAGTGCGTAGTATCTGGAGATCATCAACACCTGGTCTGGATGTGAAGAAACTCTACGATGAAAACAATGGCAATATTCGACAGTTCATGAGGCTCTATGTGGATACATGCCATTTGATGCGCAATCGATATCTTTGTTTGAGAAAACTGTGTACCAAGTATCCAGCACTATTCGATAATAACAATAATGATGATGATGATGATGATGATGGACATGGACATGGTAAATTAGATGTCATGATTTCTGCTGCAGCCAGCGATGTCGAGGTTGTTGCAAATGTAAGAGGTATTCGCATCGGAGTCAGCTGGATTATTAAAACGAGCTTGAGGGCACAGCTTACTAGACGGCGACAGATTCCAGAAGTTGACGAAGTCGAGATGGTCCAAAATGTGGGACTAACAGTTCAAGCGCCGCTTGAGCTGGAAAGCAGAGATGCCGACGGTTTATTACACCAGCTGCCAAAGCGATTTGATGATCTTTCGGGAAAACTCGGGCCGCTAAAAGCCCTAATAGCTATATTTAATGCTCTAAGTACCGCTTGATATCACCGTTCATGTGCACATTAAACAATCATTGTCACAAACCATGCCAAGGCGGTTTTGAGGGGGTAACAAAAATGGGGGAAGCAAGCCTCCAAAAATAAAGAAAAAACAATTTCGCCTTGGCACGCGTCAATGAGAAGCCTGATAAATGACGTTTGAATCTGTCCGTCTGTTTGTCCGTTTGTCTTCATAGCTCATGATCAGGTCACACTTTTTTTGTCACCAGCCACATACACATACTGTCCCTCAAACTCTCTTCTCTCCTCTTCTTTGAATACACACAAGACTCTCAATGACATCGGTTATTGTTGTTGTTGTTGGTTGCATGGGCGCCGTAGTCCTAATAGGCGTGGTTGCGATGAAACTTTTTGTACTTTGGCATCGTTATCCGGTGGAAGAGCGTGAGCGATTGGTCATGGAGGCAACTGTGCAGTATGCTCTCGATGTGCGACATCGGCTTAGACTTGAAAGCAGACGGCAGCTGAGAGAGGCACTGCCTAAACCAGTCAAGCCGACTTTGAGCGACATTCCATCAGTGGTACTTGACGAGTCGAACATTCAGCCTATTATCACACGTTCAGCGACCACAGTACTTCCGCCATCAACAACCCCTGGAAACACAAACAGTCATGACAATCTCCATGGTGATGACAACGATAATGACAATGGCGACAATCACAACAATCACGATAGCGACGATGACGATGACAGCAAAAGATATGCCAATCCGCTCGCCCACGTTCGCTCTCTTGCTGGAATCAACAAGGATATTGAACCAGCCCATCCTCTGCAAGGCACCATCTGTCACGAATGCTGCAGTATATGTATCGACGAATTTATTGTTGGCAGCACCGTACGTATCTTGCCTGGCTGCCATCACGTATTTCACACCGATTGCATCGATCCTTGGCTCTGTACAGCCAGTGCACTCTGCCCACTCTGCAAGTCTGATACACGTACACCGACAGAAATCGAAGATTACGAAACACAGTTGGCCATCGCAAAGGTTAACGAGACTTTTCCGGACAGCAACCGCACCGTCAATATACAAGTCGCCGAGTATTTCGAGTTAACGATTGATGACTTCAGCATAGATAGATTAGGCTGTATTATCAAGCAGGGTAGACCGGTGCTTATTCAAGCAGTATATGCCCACAATCAGTCACCAGCGGTAAGTTTTACAACATCGGTGTTTATTCGAGATGACGATGGCGCAACAAACGTAAACAATGGAATAAGGAGAAGAGCTCTGAACATGATACTAGGAGTTGAGAAAGTACATGTGACAGTTGGTCTACCGACACGACATGGAAATACCACCACTCGTGGTCGCACAGCTGCTCTGCCACCAATGAACACAGCATTAACACTTCCCTCTAGTGCTCTAGTAAATGTACTACAGTTCTAATTGTTACTAAAACAATAATCATAATCATAATCACAATATTGAGTCGTGACATTGCGTCCGTGCCGAATCTATAAGCTGATTCCCTCTCCGACTTCATATTCTTTTGCTATTTTAATGCAAATGTTACTGCGATACACCTACACAGGGGAGGGTATGTAAGCTCTTCCTCTGCTATCGAGTTCGCTGTGGCTATCATAACACAACTGGAGTGTTCATTTGTCACGAGTGCAGGTTGGTGCCAGAGTGTCCGCTGACTCATTTACAGCAGAAGCATGGATATAATGAGAAGTCTATTGACAAATCTGCTCTGCCAGACAGTGCCAGGATTACTGGAAGCGATCCCAGTACTACGTGCAATCAGCATGCATGCATCAAGTTATGTGTGTCCCCAGAACTATCTATTCACATTGAGCTCCGACTCATTGAATGAGACGGAGGTCGGGATGCTTCGCACTCCTCGAAATAATAACAACAGCAGCAGCAGATGAGCACCACGATCAGCTACTTCAGGCTGTTCGATCTACCACTAGATCTACTCGAACTGCTGACGCTCTACTTCAAAAGTGAAGAGATTGTCAAACTGCTCACAGTCTCCAGCAACTTCCACGAGATATTTGCTCGCAGTGTCTGGCACACGATTACTCGTCGAGCCATTGATGTCGCTGAACCTGTCCGCAGCAGTGCCTATGCTCGTTATGGACATCTTGTTCGTTCAATTGACCTATTCAACAAACTCAACTCAGCGTTCGACTCGCATAACTGGGCACAGCTGTTCCCAAATGTCACATCAATGACATTTGATGTCCTCTCCAGAATGAAAAATGTTGACAAGCAGTCATTTATGGATGCTATTGCTAGTTTACACGGACTACGGTCGTTAAAGATCCAAATGGAGATTAATATGCCGCCATTTGATTTGAAGACATTGGCCACAGCGCTGGTGGCTCGTCATCATGATCCGAGTAAACAGAGCTTGCGAGAGCTGGTTATATTCTTTTGTGTTGAAGAATATGAAGGTGAAGAGGAACAAGAGAAATTATGGACCGAATTGAGCTCATTTGTGCAGACACTGTCGCCACTTCGTCCACCAATCAACCTACAAATAGACATGAGCAACTATTACTCTATAAATGCTCCAACTCCAGCCCAGATGGATATTCTCAGACCATACCTCACTGTTCTTCCAAATTTTAGTATAGTAGAAGATGGAGATGAATGCGTAGCTCTCCACAATCGCCAAATCTTCAGTCCAAGTGGCACCCGTGATGATCCGTTGGTCTTTGGCCGACTTGGTACGCTCAGACTTGCTATCTGCTGTACATCACCGCTCTTGTTCGATTATTCCGACTTTACACCGGTCAAGTTTCCGGTTATGAAGTGGATTGATGTTAATGAAATTAATTGTATTCATGACACTGAGCAAGGTGCAGGCTCGGCAGTCCTAAGAATGCTTCTCCAAAGATGGCCAAAAGTAGAAGATCTCAGAGCCTATAACAGAAGGCTAGCCCTCGACACTTTGGATACAGTGATCGAGCTCAGTCCACAGTTGGTAAGTCTCGATGCTGGGATGCATCATAATACTGTTGATATCAATGGTGTGCTAATGCTGGAGCGCGTGGCTGGCCAA